>JAODAL010023143.1:0-63280 GCA_025379985.1 Phyllomedusa bahiana
TGCCCCTTTTGGGTCTGACCCCCCACGGTCACCTGCTTTTTTTTAGATTTTGGGTCTTCAAGGTTTTTTATTGTTTTAAAACGATGGGAGGGCAGAAAAATTCAATATGGGGTTTTAAACACTCAGCCCTGTAGTCCCATGGAAAACATTGAGTGACATTACATAAAAAAAATATTAGCAGCATTTGTGGCCTAAAATACATGAGAGACATTACAGAGAAAAATCAACTATTTTCTTTCTTTCATTATACCAATCTTCTAAAATAAATATACTTTTTCTTAATTGAACAATTTCCTTACGTAGAAGGGTTAACCATAAACTGAAAAGGGGTTTTTATTTGCTTTCCCGGGCCCTTTTTTGGTGCATTTTTTTGCAGGAATGCACAGCATTAATTGCTTTGTATTTCTGAAAAAACCCCACCAAAAACAGCGTCAAAAACACACCAAAAACGGTCAGTGTGAAAGCACCCTAAGGCAGTCCCACGCAGGGTTTTCGGGGGTTTTTTTAGCGTTTTGCGTTTTCAGACCGCCTGAAAAACCCGGCCGAAATGACAAAATGGTGCCCTTTTGAAAACCCTTGGCGCATCCCCACGCCCAAGGGTTTTCCGGGTGGCGGTTTCTCCCCGCGGCCCAGCGGTTTCTCCCCGGGTCCCGGCTGCAAAAATTGTAGATCACTATTTTTCCGTCCGGTTTTTCCGGACAAAATCTTGCTTGGAATTTTGAAGGGGGAGGGCTTTTTTGTCCTGTGCCGTGAGAACGCGTCCTAAGGATAAAAGTTTATTTTGCATGTTTTTACATTGTTGCATTTCAATAGCAATAACTTTTTTATTTTTCCATTGAAGCAGCACAAGGCTGGGTTCACACGCTGCGTTCGATTTTGTTGCTTTTCCCAACTGCATCAAAAACTCATTTAGAAAATGCAGGCATTAAAAAAAATAAAAACGTATGCATTAAAAACACATGTGTGAACAGGACTGAGCAAAAAACCTGTTGTAGCCCCGGTCCGACAGATGTATGAACTGTCCTATGCCATGCTGCGGCAGAATCAACACTTTTGTCGCACCAGATTTGTATGTTGCACAACATTTATAAATGTGTCACAGGAAAATGTGTCGTACCAATCCTTACCAATTGCATGGTGACGAGGCTGAGACAAATTTTTCGCACACATTTATAAAGTGCTGTGAGACACTTCCACACATACTGGCCAATGCTACGCTAACTGCGAAAGGCAACTATCGAGGTGGCGCCACTTTTCATGTCCTTCTTGTTCTTAGAATGGAGGTGTTTTTTTTATAATTAACTTAAAAGGGTTGTCCAGTTATTTCATAATAGAAAAAAAATGTAAATAATAAATTAAAAATTAACTGGACAATCCTTTTAAAAGGGTTTTGCCAAGAAGTGAGTTCCTCACCTAACAGGCTGATACTCCCCTCTTGAGCCTTGAAAAAAGGGGCGTTGTGTTTCTGTGTTTAAAAATAACAAGTACCTCCTCTGTGATGTCAACACTCCACCTCCCATGCATGCTCCTGATATTCAGTCTCTGTAGTTGAGCAAACATTGTTTTTATAATGCACAGAGGATAACTATATTGTGCACAAGCTATATGGGTTTTGTTTTCTCCCTTTTATCTGCTCAGGAGTAAAGATAAGCTCCAAGCAGGCAGCATTCACTGACTTCAGATGGGGGGAGGAGGGGGGTGGAGGGGTGAAGGGCTGAGCAGGGAGCATCTGCATGTTTACTCAGATAATTACATTACAACCAGCAGATTCTCTATACAGCAGACACAGCCTCTGACACAGAAACAAAGTTGGTGCAGATGCAGCATTCACATGCTATTGGCTGATATCACTTATTAGGCCGTGTTCACACGGCTTTTTCCCGACGGATTTGTGCGCTCACAAATCCGCCGGGAATAAGGGGCGGGGCGGGGGCGGGGCCGGAGCGCGGCGGGGGCGCCGCTCCCCGGCCCCATAGACAATGCATTGTTTACGGCGCGTCCGCGCCGTAAATAATGTGCATGTCACTTTCTCCCCCCGCGGCGGATTCGCCGAGTGGGGAGAAGCGACGGATTCCACTGTTCTCAATGAGAGCAGTGGATTACCGTAATGACAGGGACGGATTGGCGCCGTACTGCAGCGCAAATCCGGCGCGCAGTACGGCGCCAATCCGCGGCAAAATAAGCCGTGTGAACGAGGCCTTAAAGTGCTTACTTCCAAAACTCCAGTGCAAGGTGAGAGGAAAGGTTTTTTTTCCCCATTTTAATACGGCAATGATATCCTGGTAAAGAAAAAATGGACCAGACAATCTCTCATACTTGGATGCATTTGAAAAACTGCAACATGTGAACCCAGCCGAAAAGGACTTGCTTATTTGCAGTGTGAGTTGTACTTTTCAATAGCACCATTTTTAGGTATACTGTATAGGACATTGAAAAAAAAAAACAGTTTTCCGCATTCCACAATTTATTTTTTTATTTTTAGGGAATTTAAAATTTACCCCAACACATCACCATAAATTAATGGGGTGATTATTGATACAGCAAGTATGTATACTTTTCCCACTTTTTGTACCACAAAACCTTTTTTTAAAAGGGAAAAGGTTAAAAATGACTTGTTTAACCAAATTTTTATTTTAAAACACTTTTTAAGAATTTTTGGGTTTAAATTTTTTTTTTAATTTCAGATCCTTTTAATATTTTTTAAAACTTAAGCCCGCGTTTTCACTTTGGCCACTAACCCTTTAAAATTGTTGACATTCCTGTTTGTACAGAAAATTTTTGTTGTTTGCCATTATCAGCACAAAAGGGGTAAAAACTGAAAGGGACACCATGTGAATAGATAACACAGGACCCCCAGTCACAAAGGAGATGTCCGCCCCCCCCCCCCTGCACAGGAATTTTTCCCAGGTCACTGAGTTGACTAAAAAAACTCCCCACAGAATTGAATGGGACTGATCAGTCTTAGTCTCCTATGTCTAAAACTGCTGTAAAGCAAATTCTCATTGCTTTAAAGCGTGCAAACAAGGCCTAGTGGCCATGTGAAAAAAGCAATTAAGAATTATTTTAAAAAAAATTGAAGTGATCTGAAAAATAAAAATAAAAAACAACCAAAAATTCCTAAAAAATCTGTTTAACATAAAAATGGGACTTAAACAATGACTAATTTTTTGATGACACATTCAATTTACGCCCAGTTCACATCTGTGTTGGAGGTTATGTTTGACACCGATTTCACAGCATGCAGCACTATTTTTTCTCTTAAAATGTCTAACACCACAACGGAAAGCTGGTGGATCCCGTTGTAGTCAATAGGGTCCATCAGGCATTGTTCATTTCTGCCATTTAACAGACCTGGCGCTGACTTTGTGACCCTCAGACTTAGGGTATGTTTACACGATGTATGAATTATGTCCGTCTCCCCTGGTGTTCAATAAGCACGTATTGTACTCCAGGAGAGAGAAGTGACATGTCACTTCTTCATGGCACTCACGCGCTGTGGGTAATAACTGTGAATTGGGCCCCCCCCCCCCCCCGCAAGGAACTTTAGAAGTACTTACTGACCAGCGCGTACTTCTAAAACACCTGGCGTATTGCAGCGCGTACAGTGCGCACCGCAATGCGCCGTGTGAACATACCCTTAGTTATCTTCTGTCTTTCCCTGGCTGGCAGTTTCCCTCTTCTAAGGGGAACAAATACTAACCAATCATTCGAATCTCACAGGCAACAGAATTGAACTCAGAGGTTTTAAAGGGGTGTTCCTACCACAAACATTGATGGGATAACATCGAATGGATACCCCATCAATGTATGAAATTTGCGGTTCCCACTTCTGGGAGCTGCACCTATCATGAGAATGAGCCCCGAAACATTTCTGTTTGGAATGGAGAGATGGTCGGAACGTTCCCACCTAAAGTTCTTCAAGATGAGTCGTATTTTTTAATGTAATCATTTCAGGGTATATACAAGCTATTGATTGAGTATTATTTTGGTGGACATGGAAGGTCTTCATATAAAAGCAACAATTCCACCGTTGTTTTTTTTTTTTTTAATTTTTTAAGATATTTACATTGTGGTGAACATTATTAAAGGGGTTTTGCCACGATGTAATGTTGACGTGGGATCCTCCAAAATGGGTTTTTAATCACTTTTCTAAATATATGTGATTACAAAAATTGCAGCCTGAGAGAGCTACAGCCTTCCTTACATGCCCTTGGTTACTTCAAAGCGTCGTATTTTGCAACATGCTCTAAAAAACGGCAGAGCCGGGCAGAAAATTTACTATAGGAGTCTATGGAAAGCGCGGACGTCTCTTGGCGCATTTTTTGGCGCGTTTTCGCGGCGTTTTTTGCCGTGATTTTTCAATGAAAACCCTCCCAGGAGACCCAAGTCCCACCTATTGTGGGTGTTAATAAAGGTTATACCTAATCAAATTTGTATACAAGTGTCTGATGTGTCCTTTTTTGTACCTTTTGTAAAAAAGTGATCATGCTTTGGTCGCTAACGATTTTTGCGCAATTCATATATTTTTTGCTAAAAATAAGTTTTTTAAGGATTTTGGCGTCAGAATCCTTTTTTTTGTGGATTTTGGTGCTAAAATCAATTTCTTAACATATTTTGGTGCTATTAAAGTTATCAAGCTTCTGACGCCAAAAATACGCTTTTTTACGGATTTTGGCGCCATAATCCGTTTTTTTTTACGGATTTTGATGCTAAAATCCTGTTCTTAACATATTTTGGCGCTAATAAAGTTTCTCACTTCTGACGCTAAAAATACGTTTTTACGAATTTTGGCCCACAAATCCGTTTTTTACGGATTTTGGCACTAAAATACTTTTCTAAACATATTTTGGCGCTAATAAAGTTATCTCGCTTCTGACGCTAAAAATAACTTTTTTTATGGACGTTTTTTACGCTAAAATCCTTTTCTTACTTTATAGGCATCAAAATATGTTAAGAAAAGTATTTTAGCGGCAAAATCCGTAAAAAAATGGATTCTTGCGCAAAAACTGTAAAAAAACTTATTTTTGGCTTCAGAAGCGAGAAAACTTTAGTAGCGGCAAAATATGTTAAGAAAAGGATTTTCGCGCCAAAAGCCGTAAAAAAACGCATTCTTAGGCCAAAATCCATTTAAAAAACGTATTTTTGGCGGCAAAAGCGAGATAACTTTAATAGCGCCAAAAATCCGTAAAAAATGCAGATCTTAGCACCAGAATCCGTTAAAAAAATGGACTTTAGGACCAAAATCCGTAAAAAAACGTATTTTTGGCGACGAACGCAAGATAACTTTATTAGCGCTAAATCCGTAAAATGACTACAAGATCACATATAAATACAAAGAGGTGCTTTGTTTACCCTTTTTTAGGGCGGAGTTACATCCAATGGCTTAATTTATGCATACATTAAAAAACAGGCTTAAAGACAAGCAAAAAAACACTTGTAAAAAATGCGCCAAAAAACGCAAATCGCGCCAAAAATCTGCCGTTTTTTCAGCTGCTTTTGACAGGCAGTGGACAGAAAACTCAGTTTCATGAACGTTTTTAGTAATTTGTTTTCAGGTCGTTTTTTGTCCACTGCAGGGGAGACAGAGCCTTAGGGCGCGTTCCCACTGCACAGACAAATACCGGTCGGTTTGCCGGCCGGTATTTGTCCTGATTTGTGCCCGTCCCCACGGCCGCGGGGGGGGGGGCGGCAAAAACCTTGCATTGGGACAGCTGCACGGTTTTCCAATAGAGGACATGGGATGCTGTCACGGGTTTTCCAAGACATCCGGGGGACTGCAGCACGGTTTCCAAAGAGCACCAGTGGGGACTGCTGCCAGGTTTTCCATAGAGCACCAGTGGGACTGCTGCACAGGTTTTGCATAGAGCACCAGTGGGACTGCTGCACGGGTTTTCCATAGAGCACCAGTGGGACTGCTGCACAGGGTTTGCATAGAGCACCAGTGGGGAATGCTGCACAGGTTTTCCATAGAGCACCAGTGGGGAATGCTGCACAGGTTTTGCACAGAGCACCAGTGGGGACTGCTGCACGGGTTTTCCATAGAGCACCAGTGGGGAATGCTGCACAGGTTTTGCATAGAGCACCAGTGGGGACAGCTGCACGGGTTTTCCATAGAGCACAAGAGGGGACTGCTGCACGGGTGTTCCATAGAGCACCGAGGGGACTGCTGCACGGTTTTCATAGAGCACCAGTGGGACTGCTGCACGGTTTTCCATAGAGCACCAGTGGGGACTTCGCTGCTACAGGCGTTTTGAAGAGCACCAGTTGGAACTGCTGCAACGGGTTAATCCATAGAGCACCAGTGGTGGACTGCTGCACAGGTTTGCATAGATGACACCAGTGGGTACTGCCTTGCAAGCGGGTTCTCATAGAAGCACCACAGTGTGGTTACTGCTGCACAGGTTTGTCATAGAGCAGCCCAGTGGACTGCTGCATGGGTGTTTCCTGATAAGCACCATAGTGACTGCTGCACAGGGATTATGCATAGAGCACTGTGGACACTGCACGGGTTTTCATAAGAGACAGGGGACTGCTGCACGGGTTTTCCATAGACACCGGTGGGTGACTGCGCACTAGGGTTTTCCATAGGCCAGGGGGGACGCTGCAGGGGTTTTCCCATGACACCAGGGGACTCTGCCGGGTTTTCCTAGAGCACCATGGGGACTGCTCACAGGTTTTGCATAGAGACCATGGGGACTGCTGCAGGGGTTTCCATAACACCGTGGGACGCTGCACAGGTTTTTTTCATAGAGCACCAGGGGATTTCCCTGAGGGTTTTTATAGAGCACCAGGGGACCTGCACAGTTTTGCATAAGCACCGTGGGACCTGCAGGGGTTTTCCATAGAGCACAATTGTGCTTTTTTTGGGCCCGGTTTTTCAGGCGGTCTAAAAAACCCGGGACGAAAACCCTCCGGGGGGAACATCCCTTATGTACGCTCATTTCATTTTAAAAAATCTCATTGTAGCAGACTTGACCAAACCTGTGCAGTGTTTAATTTTCCCTTTTTAAAAAAAGAACTTTAGTGTTCTCACTTGTAACACATGACTAGTTAGCTTTGAGGTTTACTGCTGCTTTTTGCATGTAGCACCTTCTGTATTTAACAAGACCAATTTATTGTCATTGGTAAAATGACTGGGTGGCATTTCTGAGTACACTAACACCCAAACCAAAATTTTTTACTGCCTCGTAATGAGTCACTGCGGATTCCCTGGAAAGAGTTAGTGACAGTAACGCTCTTGTGCTACTTTCTGCCTCCGGGAATCACTTTTTTTAAATGTGGCGGGGCAAAATTTTTTTAAAAAAAAAAAAAAAAAAATTGAGCATGGATTTTACTTCTGTAGCTGTTTTTTTGAGAATTGTTAGCTAGGAAATAGTTTTGCCTAAAGGAGAATGCAATGAGAATCTTACTTAAAGGGGTTGTCTCACTACAAGGATTGCTTTTTATGTTAAAGAATCAGCAAAAACAAGCCACTTTGCAATATATGTCCATTACCAGTGCCCTACCTATTCAGAGATATCCCCTCTTGTATGGGCTGCATCAGCTCCTCAGGTCGCTATAGCTACAGACCTGTTTGATCTCTCCTGATAGGCTGCCAGCGCTGGTTGCTATAGCTACAGACCTGGCTTCTACTGCAGACTAGTGGAAGCCAGTAAACACGCCTCTGAGTTCAAAGTGAAACCAAGAAATAGGACTGAGGTGAGATGAATCAATGTAGTGAGACAACCCCTTTAATATTTACACACACAGATACATACAATATCTCACAAAAGTGAGTACATCCTTCGCATTTTTATAAATATTGCATTATATCTTTTCATTTTACAACACTGAGGATATGACACTTTGATACAATGTACAGTACAACAGCTTGTATAACAGTGTCAATTTGGTGTACTTTCAAAATAACTCAACACACCACCATCAACGTCTAAACCACTGGCAACAAAAATGAGTATACCCCTAAGGGAAAATGGAAAAATTGTGCCCAATTTGCCATTTTCCCTCCATGGTGTCATGTGACTTGTTAGTGTTAAAATGTTTCAGGTGTCAATGAGGAGCAGGTGTTAAATTTGGTGTTATCGCTTTAACATGCTCTCATATTGGTCACTGGAAGTTTACCATGGCACCTAATGGCAAAGAACTGTCTGAGGATCTGAAAAAAAAATTGTTGTTCTACATAAAGTTGGCCTAAGCTATAAGGAGATTGCCAACACCCTGAAACTGAGCTGCAGCACAGTGGCCAAGACCATATAGACGTTTAACAAATCAGGTTCTACTCAGAACAGGCCTCACCATGGTCGACCAAAGAAGTTGAGTTCACGTGCTCAGCGTCATATCCAGACATTTTTTTTTCAAAATAGATGTACGAGTGCTGCCAGCATTGCTGCAGAGGTTACAGGGGTGGGGGGTCAGCCTGTCAATATTCAGAACATACGCCATACAGTTCATCAAATTGGTCTGCATGGCTGTCGTCCCAGAAAGAAACCTCTTCTTAAGATGATGCACAATAAAGCCCTCAAACAGTTATCTGAAGATAAGCAGACTAAGAACATGGATTACTGCAACCATGTCCTGTGGTCTGACAAGACCAAGAGATACTTATTCAGTTCAGATGGGGTTAAGTGTGTGTGGGAGAAACCAGGAGAGGAGTACAAAGACAAGTGTGTCTTGCCTACAGTCCAACATGGTGGTGGGACTTTCATGGTTTGGGGCTGCATGAGTGCTGCCAACTGTGGGGAGCTACAGTTCATTAAGGGAATCATGAATGCCAACATGTACTGTGACATCCTGAAGCAGAGCAATATCCCCTCAATTCTGGGCTGCAAGGCAGTATCTAACATGATAATGGCACCAAACACAACTCAAAGACGACCACTGCCTTGCTAAAGAAAATGAGGGTAAAGGTGCTGGACTGGCAAAGCTTGCCTTCAGACCTAAACCCTATTGAGCATCTGTGGAGGAGTGCAAGGTCTCTAACATCCACCAGCTTTGTGATGTCGTCATGGAGAAGTGGATGAGGTTTCCAGTGGCTGCAACCTTTGAAGCTCTAGTGACCTCCATGCCCAAGAGAGTTAAGGCAGTGCTGGAAAAATAATGGTGACCACACAAAATATTGACACTTTGGGCACAATTTGTCCATTTTCACTTAGGGCTGTACTCACTTTTGTTGCCAGCGGTTTACAGATGTAGCAGAGTACAGTTTGACCGTGATATCACCCGCTTAGGGAATACCTCTCCCACAATTCACGTAACATTCAAGTAATGCCAAGACCAAAGGTTCTCCAGCAGAACATCACACATAATGCCAAGACCAAAGGTTCTCCAGCAGAACATCACACATAATGCCAAGACCAAAGGTTCTCCAGCAGAACATCACTCTGCCCCCATGGTTTGTCTTATTTCGTGAATGCATCCTGATGCCATATCTTCCCCAGATAAGTGATGCACATGCAGTCAACCGTCCACTTATCACACCAAGTCACCTTCTTCAATTGCTATTTAATGCCTTGTGTAAATCTCCTTCTATCTGTCTCTATTGAATGGTACGCATTTTTGATAAACTTTGTAGTTTGGCTGCATCTCCCGCTGTGACAAAAGGTCTAATTGTCTAGCCACTATCACTTTTCAATCCTTCCTCCTGCTCACCAATATCCTACCCCCCACTCCCAATTTCACCCCTGGTAAGAGTAGCATGCTTGTTATTTAAGCATGCACCCAAGTCAGTCATGACTTTAGTCAGTCTGTGCAACATCCTTTAAGTGCAATCTCCTTAAGTGTATGCAGCATTAATACCAGCATTGAAACCAGAAGTGAACCAAAGGTAACCAAGACCCTTCCCAGCTCCTCACTCTAACAGCACCCAGTATGCACCTCTCTGCCACAATCATCACTGCCTCTCTAATCATCAAACTCCTTGTCTCCCCCCAGACACCCGCGCTGGGCAATGGATTCCATATCTCCCCTTCTGTCTTACCCTCACACCTGACCTCTACTCTTCACCTCTTCCACAACATTAAGACCTTTCTCAAAAAAACCCACACAACCACCTTTTTCTCTATCCCACACACACCTCCTCACTCTCTACCTCCTTCTCCTCGCTGCCGGGGACATATCTCCCAACCCCGGGCCCCCTCAGCACATCCCCACTGTGGCTTCAGGCATCTCTTACAGACCAAGCAGCACACACTTTATCAACCACATAAATCTCAAAACCATCCCCCTCACCCCTCCACCACCTATCCCCATGTCTGGAGCCCTCTGGAATGCACGTTCTGTGTGCAACAAGCTTCCCTTCATCCACGACCTCTTCATCTCACGCAATCTAACCTTCCTTGGATTAACAGAAACTTGGCTGACACCCTCTGACACAACTTCCCCTGCTGCACTCTCCTATGGTGGGCTCCAGTTTACCCACACCCCCCGCCCTGGCAGTAAACATGGTGGAGGTGTCGGCCTTCTTCTGTCAGATACCTGTTCCTTTCTCTCCATTCCACCAGTACCTTCCCTCACCCTCCCCTCCTTCGAGGTGCATTCTGTCCGCATCTACTCCCCCTCCAACCTCCAAGTGGCTGTTGTCTACCGACCCCCGGGCCCTGCCACCACCTTCCTTGACCACTTTGCTTCCTGGCTCCTCCACTTCCTTGCCACCGACATCCCCACTATTATCATGGGAGATTTTAACATTCCAATCGATACACCCCACTCCACTACTAACAAACTCCTGTCACTCTCCTCTTCCTTTGGCCTCTCCCAGTGGACCTCTGGAGCCACTCACACAGACGGACACACACTGGACCTCATCTTCACCCGCCTTTGCCCCCTATCTAACCTCTCAAACTCTCCTCTCCCTATCTCTGACCACAATCTGCTCACCTTCTCCATCACCACTCCACCTGCCCCTCCTGCCCCAAATCTAGTACACCCACGATGGAACCTACAAAACCTCAACCCTTGCGCTCTCTCTGACTCTCTTGCACCTCTCTCTAACCATAACCTCATTTTGCTGATCCAGACGCAGCCACCACATTCTACAACAACACAATCACCTCCACTCTTGATGGTCGCCCTCTCACACACAACAGAACCTGCAAATGAACAGACAACCCTGGCACACACAGACTCCACCAAACAGCTGAGGCGAGCTTCCAGATTGGCCGAACGCCGCTGGAAGAAAACCCGCTCCACCACTGACTTCACCTCATATAAAGAATCACTGCATACATTTAAATCCGCACTCACCTCAGCCAAACAAGACTTCTTCACGACTCTCATATCCTCCCTGTCCCACAACCCCAACAACTTTTTTAACACACCTTCAACTCTCTCATGCGTCCACCAGCACCCCCCTCCCCCATCCTCCTATCAGCAGATGATTTTGCAACTCACTTCCATAATAAAATACATCTCATCAGACAAAGCTTCACCCCACAGTCCCCTCAACCTACCTCTATTCCTGCAGTGTCCCCACAGCCCACCTCTGCACCTGCTCATGACTATTCCCCTCTAACTTCCGTCTCACCGGTCACTCCTGATAAGCTCTCCACTTGACTGTCCAAATCGAACCTCACCACCTGTAGTCTTGACCCACTGCCATCTCACCTCATCCCTGACCTTAGTGCTGTGATCATCCCAGCCCTCACCCATCTCTTCAATCTATCATTAACCTCTGGCATCTTCCCTTCCTCCTTTAAACACCTACCATCACCCCCATCCTAAAGAAACCATCTCTTGACCCCTCCTCACTGTCCAACTATCGCCCCATCTCACTGCTTCCATTCGCCTCTAAACTCCTTGAGCAACACGTCCATCTTCAACTGTCCTCCCATCTCTCCACCAACTCTCTCCTTGACCCCTCCAATTGGGCTTCCGGCCCCACCACTCTACTGAAAACCGCCCTAACCAAAGTCACCAATGACCTAGCAACTGCCAAAGCCTCACTGCCACTATCTGTGCTTCTCCTCCTAGACCTGTCCTCTGCCTTTGACACTGTCGACCATTCACTTCTCCTACACATCCTCTCCTCCCTCGGCATCACCCGGGCTTGGCTCTTTCCTGGATTCCCTCCTACCTCACTGATCGGACATTTCACGTTTTCTCTCGCTCCTCCTCCTCCCCCCGGCCACTCACTGTCGGTGTCCCCCCAGGGTCAGTCCTGGGGCCCCCTACTCTTTTCTATCTACAAATCCTTGGTCCTCGTCAGCTCATAGCTCACATGGCTTTTTACCACCTGTATGCTGATGATACCCAACTCTACATCTCCGGCCCTAGAATGTCGCCTCTCTTCTCTCCCGGATCTCTGACTGTCTGTCCTCCATTTCCTCCTTCTTCTCCTCCCGTCTCCTAAAACTAAACGTGGAGAAAACAGAATTCATTATCTTCCCACCGTCCCCCTCCATCCCTCCACCACATCTCTCTATTACAGTCAATGGCTACACTCTCTCACCAGCATCACAGGTCCGCTGCCATGGGATAATCCTTTGACTCCAATCTGTCCTTCAAACGCACAAACCAAACCCTCACCTCTACCAGTCCGCCTCCACCTAAAAAATATTTCCCGAATCGCTCATTTCTTAACTCTGAAAGCACAAAAAATGCTGGTACCATGCCCTCGTCATCTCCCGCCTCGACTACTGCACACATCCTTCTCTGCGGCCTCCCAGCTAGCACACTTGCTCCCCTCCAAACCATCCTTAACTCTGCCGTCCGTCTGATTCACCTCTCTCCTCGCTACGCCCCTGCCTCTCCCCTCTGCCAATCCCGTCACTGGCTACCCATTGCGCAGCGACTCCAGTTCAAGCTCGCCACTTTGACCGACAAGGCTCTCCACACCTCTCCCCTTCATATATCTCTGTCCTTAACCTCTAAATACCTCCCCTCACGCAACCTCCCGCTCCTCACAGGACCTTCTCCTCTGCTCTCCTCTTATCACCTCCTCACATAACCGTCTCCAGGACTTCTCTCGTCTTCCCCCCCCACTTGGAACTCACTGCCCCAATACATAAGACTCTCCCCCACTATCACCAGCCTCAAAAGCAACCTGAAAAACTTCCTCTTCAGGATTGCCTATAACCACCCATAACCGTGTTGCACTGCTCCGCCCCACAAACATGTCTGCCCCCCACCTTCTGTCTCCTTCCTCCATCCGTGTAGATTGTAAGCCCTCGCGGGCAGGGACCTCTCTCCCTCTGTACCAGTTGTTAGTCACTTATTGTCACTTTGTAATTGTTTGACCAATGTTATTTATGTACCTGCCTGAAATGTACAGCGCCCTGGAATCAAGGGCGCTCCAAAATAAATGATAATAATAATAATCCAGAATCCAGAACAGTCTGCATTATATGTTCTCTTGCTGGACAGACTAACCTGAATCCTTGAAGCACCTCCATGAGCTTTGCCCTGGGGTTGGTTCACCAGTTGTCCTTCCTTAGGCCACTTTTGTACTAAGAACTCCACAGTCTTTTTTAGACCCCTTCATAGATTTTGCATTGGGGTCAGGGAGCTTTAGGTTATATCTCTGCACACTACACCTTGGCTCACATTAGTCTTGGGCTATGTCTCCACTGCACACAATTTGGTCTTTTTTCTGTGTTTTTTTGTTTTCTGAAAACCATTGAAAAAAATTACTGAAAACAGGTCCCAGAAACTTTAATGGAGGAGTTGAAACATTGCTTGTATGGACTTAGGTGATTAAATCACTATTTTGTTATACTGTGGTAGTGCTGCTTTTTTCATATTTTTGGATATTCGAAGGATTTGGATCACATTTCTGGCACACTGTTTTTTGATTTTTTTTTTTTTTTGCGGTGCTGTATCTTTTGTTTTGAATTTTTCCAAAAGCCGGTCAGTTTTTGAACTGTTTTTGACAGCACCGAACAAAAAATCTCAGTTTTATGAACAGTTTTAGGATCTGGTTTTCAGTGAGTTTTTTGTCCAGCCTAGCCTTACTCTGGGTTGTGGTTATAGGTGAGTTCACGTCCTGCAGTTGCAAAACGCAATAAAAATACAAGCAATTAATAAATGCATGCTTTAATTTTTTATTTAATTTCAGTTTCACCAGTTCCAATTTAGATATAATTGCAAAATCACATGCAAAAAAATCATGTTTTATTAAAATTGCATGCTTTTTTTCACACATTTTTGATGCAGGTCAGAATCTTAGCAAAAAGGCAAGAAAAAACACAACAAAAACACAGTGTGTGAAAGTTGACAGAGTGTAACACTAACAGCATGTGAATAGCATGTAAAAAATTTAAAAAAAGGCAGTCCCCGGGTTACAAACGGGATAGGGACTGTAGATTTGTTCTTAAGTTGAAATTGTATGTAAGAATAGATATATTTATTAAATGTAACGCCAGGACAAACATTTTGTTTAGTTTTGGATAGTGCAGGGAAGGGTTTTTACATGTGTTTTGCTCTCTGTGCCCTTTTTTAGAAGAGTTCACCTAACGTTCTGTATCTCATGTGCAGCTGTGGCATGCTGGCACTTAGTTATCATGGGGCTTGACTCAGTGTTGAATGTAAGCCACGCCCCATAAGTCTCCGTTTGTAACTAGGGGACGTATGTAAGTCGGAACGATGTAAGTCGGGGACTGCCTGTATATCATTTTCATCTCTAATTTCTTCCTTCTTAGGGTATGCTCACACAGCGCCTTGGATACACTTTTGCAATATGTAAAACGTATTGTGTTAAACACATCCAAAAACCTACCATAATGTGTGGTACGTATTTGGATACGTTTTCTGGACTGCAAAAATGTATACCTATTGTTTCTATGGACTTTCCAATGCGGAAAACGGATCAAGATTAGACATGTCAATTCTTTGCACGCACCCATTTTACACAATGCAAAAACGTATATAAAAACAGGTATCGTCTAAACATGAATATTGTTAAAGGGGTTTTACCACGAAGTAAAATTGACGTGGGAAGCTTGCAAATGAAATAACAAACATTTTCACCATTCATCATTATTAAAAAAGTCTGCACGGTTTTTTGTCTTAGGCTATGTTCACACGGCTTAAATAGGACGTATTTCAGTCCGTAATTACGCGCCGGAGTGCGTGCCGCTGGTAATGAATGTCAATGGGCCGGCGATGTGCCGCCCCCCGCTCATTACCCCGCTCCCACCCCAGACCCCACGGCGTAATTGCGGGGCGGAAATAAGCCCAGCATTTAAGCCGTGTGAACCTTGCCTTAGCCGCTCCTTTAGTGATCCATTGTTTACAGCTCATCTCCATGGGTTACGACCAGGGCTGAGAGCTCCTCACTCCTGGTCGCACATGCTCAGACATCACCTCTCCTCTCAGGCAGCTACTGAGTGTTCAAACCCCGGGTGCTATCATTCTACTCCTGCCCTTGTACTCCTTAGTAATCATACACACACACCAACTGCTGAGTGAGTGTTCAACCCCAGGTGCTTTCATTCCACTCCCGTCCTCTGTCCTCCTTAGTAATTAGCAAAACAGTGCAAATAAATAAAAAAGAAACCTCAATGAGGTCTGTGCAATGATGAAGAGAAAAAAAAACACACTTTTGGTTCCTGCAGGGATTTGAACCTAGGACCCTTGTGTCTGTAAGCAAAAACTTTACCTCTCAGCTACTCACAATGCTTTACATAAACAGACCTTTCTTTGACTACAGAGAGAAAGGCATGGTGATGTCATCCTGCTGGGTCACATGATATGCAATTCAAACAAATCACACACGCCCCCTTCTGAGCACACAGAGCTGAAGAGCTGGATGCAGAAGGGATGAAATGAGATTGTGGCACAACCCTTTTAAATACGTTTTGGGGTCAGTTTTTCGGCATGTAAACAAACACTGTGAACATACCCTAAAAAGTGAGTCTCCACCTAAAAAAAAGGTGGGTTTGTCTGTAAGGCTGTATCCACACGGCAGTATGGAAATACCGGCCGAATTCTGATTAAAGAACCCGGACAGTATTTTGACATTGTTTCCGTGGTTTTTTTTGGGGGGGGGGGGCGGTTTTGTCCGCGGTTTGCAGATTTGCACATCTCCATCAATCACTGACATATTCATGTTCTGCCCAAAAAACGGGTGTAAGAATGAACATGTTCTCAGTTTTTCGGAAAATCGGTTCAGTGGGGACTGCTGCATGGATTTTCTATTAAAGACTGTCTGGATGGTTGACAGTCGGTTTACAGACGGCTTTCAAATCCAAAAACCGGCGGTAAAACCGGCTGAAGAACCTGCCATGGGGACAAGCCTTTACTTTTGGGTTTCACAGATCCTAGATAACCCTGGTCACTGAGTTCTTGGTCTTGGGGAAAATCCTTAAAGGGGTTGTCTCACTACAGGGATCGCTGCTTTTTATGTTAAAGATCTTACAAAAACAAGTCACTTTGCAATATATGTCCATTACCAGTGTCCTACCCTTTCTGAGATATCCCCTCTTGTATGGGCTGCATCAGCTCCTCAGGTCGCTATAGCTACAGACCTGTTTGATCTCTCCTGATAGGCTGTCAGTGCTAGTCGCTATAGCTACAGACCTGTTTGATGTCTTCTGATAGGCTGACAGCACTGGTTGCTATAGCTACAGACCTGATTGATCTCTCCTGATCGGCTGCCAGCACTGGTTGCTATAGCTACATACCTGTTCAATCTCTCCTGATAGGCTGTCGGCACTGGTTACTATAGCTACAGACCTGTTTGATCTCTCCTGATAGGCTGCCAGCACTGGTCGCTATAGCTACAGACCTGTTTGATCTCTCCTGATAGGCTGCCAGCACTGGTCACTATAGCTACAGACCTGTTTGATCTCTCCTGATA
Organism: Phyllomedusa bahiana; assembly: GCA_025379985.1. Classification (NCBI taxonomy): domain Eukaryota; kingdom Metazoa; phylum Chordata; class Amphibia; order Anura; family Hylidae; genus Phyllomedusa; species Phyllomedusa bahiana. The sequence continues at coordinate 16,793 of JAODAL010023143.1, forward strand.
GGCTGGCAGCACTGGTTGCTATAGCTACAGACCTGTTAAATCTCTCCTGATAGGCTGCCAGCACTAGATGCTATAGCTACAGACCTGTATGATCTCTCCTGATACGCTGCCAGCACTGGTTGCTATAGCTACAGACCTGTTTGATCTCTCCTGATAGGCTGCCATCGCTGGTTGCTATAGCTACAGACCTGTTTGATCTCTCCTGATAGGCTGTCAGCACTGGTTGCTATAGCTACAGACCTGTTCAATCTCTCCTGATAGGCTGCCAGCCCTGGTTGCTATAGCTACAGACCTGGCTTCTACTGCAGCCTAGTAGAAGCCAGTAAACACGCCCCTGAATTCAAAACTGAAACCGAGAAAACAGGACTGAGCGGAGATGAATCGATGTAGTGAGACAACCCCTTTAACCTTTTTCATCTTATAATTAAAGGTATGCAAGCTGCAAGAACCTAATTGTTGAATTTATACTAGTGGCACATTATTTTGACCCCTGTGATGGTGTGGCTTGGTTTATGGTATTCTTCATGTCCGCTGTACATGATGGACACTGTCTTTGCCTGTCAGCACCTTCTTAGTATGAGAAGGCCTTCTTTGTGTAGGGGCTTCAGGCTCTGTGCAGCCATTAGTTCGTTATGTTTCAAATGAACATCCATAGACGTTTCGGCTGGCTTCCCCTTTGAGAAGGAAAGCTGTGTTCCTCTCGTATTCTCCAGTTGCAGTGCACCATGGGAGGTTGTTGGTCTATGCAAATGGCGCTGCCTCAGTGTGAGCTTGTGGTTTTCCTGCCATCCTGCTCTGCAAGCTGGGAGCACGAGTGTGACGGCTGCCACCGGCGCATATAAGAAACCTCAGAAACGTGGACTGGAGCCAAAGCAGCTCACAGAAGGGACAGAGTAGTAAACAGAGGACAGGCCTTTCCCTGCGCATAGATTATGGGCCTTGACTTGGTCTGACAGAAAAATCCACAGCCTCTTCGTGACTCATCATTTCAGATGTCATTGTGGTCACAATCCGAAATATTCACGTTCACCCTTTATGTTTTAGCCTCCAACCTCATGCATTTTCTGAAACATGCTCCTAAGCTAACCAGAAAGATACGTTGACAATGACTGGTCTGTTTCTTGTGACCATTTGGGGTATAAGGCCTCGTTCACATGGCTTATTTGGGCGCGGATTGGAACTGCAGTACGGCCGGAATCCGTCCCTGTCATTACGGTAATCCGCAGTTCTCATAGAGAACTATGGATTCCGTCGCTCCTCTCCGCTCGGCGAATCCGCCGCGGGGGGAGACAGTGACATGTCGATTATTTACGCCGTGTACGCGGCGTACATAACGACTGTCTATGGGGCCGGCCCCCCCGCCCCGCTGCCGGCATAATTGCGGGGCGAAATCCGTCCCCGCAATTACGCCGGCAATAAGGCCTAAAGCATTCAACAATAACAACAAGCATAAAAAACTAACGGAGGCAACAAACAAGAACAAACATATACATAACTTGGATCCAATGCAGGTAGTCTCTGGGTTATGAACAGGAGGTTCTGTAGGTTTGTTCTTAAGATGAAGTAAGTTGGAAGAAGTACATTTTGTAACTGTTAGGCCCTGTTCACACGGCGGATTTGGCCGCGGTTATGGCTGCGGGTTCCGACGCGGTTTCCGCGGCCAAATCGCCCCTTTTTATTAAACAGGGTTTTCTAGGGGGAAACCGCGTTAATATTCACACGCCGGGCCAAACCCGCGGTGGAAGAACTCTCCTGTCAATTCTCGACAGGGAGTGCTCTGCCCACTGCTATTAATTTGCATGGGGGTAAACCCTCGGCGCAAGCCGCACCCCAAACCCCGCCCCTCCCACGGCGAAACCACGGCCACCCGCCGCGCCCCAAACCCCGCCCCTCCCACCCGAACCAGGGGCCACCGTCCCGCCCCAACCCCGCCCCTCCCATGCCGGGGCCCCCACCCCCCCACCGTTCCGGGGGCCCCCCACCCCCCCCCCCCTCCCACCCCCGAGCCCCAAGGGCCCCTCCGCGGCCACAAACTCCGCCCCTCCCACGCCAAAACCAACGCCCAAAACCGTCCCCCGGCCCCAAAAACCCCCCCCCCCCAAGCCGAGACCAGGGCCCAACCGCCCGGCCACAAACCGGTCGGGAGACGCGAGTTTCCCCCCGCGGTTCGAGAGGTTTTGGCCGGTGAAAGGGCCCTTGGGTTGTTCCCACGGGGTAATTTGGCCTTTTTGCGCTCTAATACGGGCAAGATGGCATGTCCACATCAAAGGCAAATAGCACCACTTTCAAGTAAAAATCCTCAGCAGAAGTGGTGCCCCAATGTCTGCTGAGGAAAACGTCAAAATTTGCTGATTTGAAAAGTCCGACATGTGAACGTACCCTGAGGCTTCAGTATATCCTCTGCAGGGGAATATCGGGCGTGGGCACCTTTTTTTTACGTTATTTTTAGTGAAGCTGCGCCACTTTTATGTCGGCGCCCAGGTGCCTCATGCACGTTGTAAAGTCCCCTCCCTCCCCAGGTGTGGGGCGCATTGCGAACTTGGCGGAAGGATGCCCTAACATGTTTTACTTTCGAGCAGGGGGGAAACGCGGAAATCATTAAACATGTTGTGAAGAGCAAAAAAAAGTTGTCTTTCAAAAAAATGAAAAAGTGAAAAATCAAAATTAATCAAATCCTTGCAATGTATAGAAAAGTTGATCATTTAAAACGAAAGAAATAATATAAAATTAAAAAAAAGAAATATCAGCTAGAAAAAAGGGGTTAAAAAAAGGAGAGAATTCCACTCATTTTCATTTAAAAAAGCCAATCTGATGTTGTACAGGTTTTTAATTTTTGGGCCTTTTTTTTGTAATAAAAAAAAAGAAGATGTTTTGTTCTTTTTTCACCTTTATTATTTTGTTTTACAGCAAGAGCCAGCACAGCAGGTCTGGCTGGACCTTGGGGTTTTCCCCAAACAGGATTTTTTTTTCCCAGGGGCTTAGTTCGATGTATTTACAGACGTATTTAAAAAAGTTTTGAGTGGCTACCAATGGGAAAACCGGACATATTTGTACATACGCCCGATTTCCATTGGTACCACTTAAGCTACTTTTTTCCTTTTTTTAGCCCGAGTTGGTGATGTATTTTTTGGAGTAAAAATCTGTAAATACATCCAAACAAACCCTGGGGAAAATAGAATTCCTGCTTGGGGGAAACCCAGGTCCCCCAAAATTTCGTGCTGCCTTTTTTGTTTTAAAATGAAATTTCATTAAAGTTGAAAGCGCCCAAAAACACTAAAAATTTTTGTTATGCAACTGTTTTAAAAAACATCTGACAACAATCAGGGCTTTTTGATGTTTTAAATTTGTGTAAATTTTCACAGCTTTGGGAAAAATTTTGTAGTGGAAATTTTTTTTGTAGAGATAAATATAATATTTGGCATTTAAAGTTTTTTGGGGTAAAAATTTTCTAATACATTGATTTATTTTTTAGAGACTTGGATATGGTGTTTATTTAAATACTTCATTTAATGACCAATCATTTTATTCTTCTTTTTTTTGGGGAATTATTTCCGAGCGAAAAACGTCCAACTTGGATATATTTCCCAAATTATTTGGACGGATTTCGCTCGGAAAAAAACATTTCCCCTGTAAAAAGGAAAAAAAGGGTTTTTTCTTTTAAATGAAGTTTTAAAAAAAGCCCTTTTCCAAATGCTTTAAAAAATTAAATCAAGTATTATAAATTTTTTCCAATAACATTAACCAATTATATATTATCTCCACGAAAAAATTCTCCACACAAAAATTTTTTCCAAAATCTGTGAAAATTCACTAATTTAAAATCAAAAAAGCCCTGATGATGTTGTCCAGATGTTTTATTAAACATGTTCATAAAACAATTTTTTGTGTTTTGGGTGCTTTTTAACTTTAATCAATTCAGTATATACAACAAAAAGGGACCAGCACATGTGTTGTGGGACCTGTGGTCCCAAGCAGGATTTATTCTTTTGAAAAATCATTTATTTCATAGGACTGTGTTTAAATGTAGAACTATACACATTAAAGAATACCGCGCTCCACTTAGACTTCTCCGCTCAGATAGACCACTTTTAAATAGGTTTTGGGGGTGTAAAGCGCTGCAATGCGCCTTACTTTGCCGACCTGCAATCATGCATGGCTCGGATTTTTCGAATGTGCCGCGTCCCATCCCAGAACGCCCACAGCGTGCCCACAGAAAGCCCCTTTATGTTAGGCGCATTAAAAAGTGGCGAAGGTTGCGCCTAACACCGCATCACTGCGTCCGACAGCGGAGCCGGCACTATGAGGCGCAGTATACGCCTGAAAACAGGTGCAAACTCCGATCATACATGTCGCCCCTTGTCTTTAATTCATAAAATGTATATCATTTATTTACCGCAAACATATAAAGTAACAGGTATAGTAACTTTCCATGGTGCAGCAACCAAGTGAGATACTGCAAAAGGCAATATACATTCAATGTTGTGGTCTGGAACAAGAGAGTCTGGTAGCACATGTGCAAGTGGGTGTGGTGTATAGCATGAAGTGGCACTAAAGGAACATGGGGGAGCCTAAGCACCTGGGTCTAAGGTACATGGGGCAACAATAGCCTCTGTTTTTGAGTACGAGTAGTATGTACAGTAAACTGGATGCTTGTAGCTTAGGGACTGCCTGTATATAATAAAAATAAACTTGTATTACCTGTGTGTATGTGTATCCCTTTTGCTTTCCAAAAACTCAGTGGGTCAAAAGCAAATCGAGGATTTGTTACATCTAATAGAGGGCACTTGAGCTTCTCAGCTCCTTTCCCATAATGCCTTGTGATATGCAGATGCTTCATGGAGTGCAAAAGGCAATTTCGAATCTCCACACGCCTATATAGGCGCTCCCCCTAAGGAGAGATCTTCCCTTTCTGAGTCACTCGTTGCCTCCCATTCAGCCAAGCCAGCGTTGCTCTGCTCTGCTATGACTAGGGGCAAACACCTCGAAACAGCTGTCTACAGATGAGTGATGCTGGCTTGGCTAAATATCCCTTTTGCTTTCCAAAGATCCAGTGGGTCAAAGGCAAATTGAGGATTTGTTACATCCAATAGAGGGCACTTGAGCTTCTCAGCTCCTTTTCCATAATGCCCTGTGTGTATGCAAAAAGATTTAACTAATACCTATTCTGGGTCTGGGTCTCAGGATGCACAATGACTTCACTAAATGTTTGTGTTAAAATCTGAGCTCCAGCTGGTCTTGTTTTGCTTTCCTCCCCTTAGTTCTTGAGAATCGTATTTGATCCTTTGGGCTAATGGAGTAAATTTAAAAATAAAATTATGGTATAAAGCAAATGTTCTCCACGCTGCTGGAATGTCTACCATTGTCTGCTTGAAGAATAATGTCTGTCGACTGTGGGCTGAAATTATGTAGCTGTCGGTGAGAGGCTCAGCCACGGTTTAAAAGTTCCCAGCAGAGGAAGAGATAAAGTAACATTTCTCCATCTATAAAATACTTGCGGGGCAGCAATGCTATCCATTAGTAAAGGACAGAATCTCCACCAGATCGCGTCACCCTCGGGTGAATGTCTGTGATTCTCAGACCCCAAAAGGCTTAAACTTTTAGATGAGCAAGGAAGATAAAAATCCAACCAAAGCAGCTGTTTTCCCTGTTTTCATTTAACAATGTCAAACTAGTGCGTACACCAGGGATAGCTGTGCTCAGAAATGAGTGGCTGGTTTTATTTTTTTTTTATTTTTATTTTTTACAAAAATCCAAAAATGTGCAGTATAATAAAACTCGGCTTTTAATTCTAATCATAATATCTCAGAATGAAAATATCAATAAACAAGTGCTTCTATAAAACATGTCTACAATCAAACCACACACTTGGATAGTAGGAAATGGAAAATTTCTTCTGCCATCCATAGTAATCCAAGGGCATGTAGTATCTCCTCATGTCATCTATATTCAGGTGTGATAATGCAGGTCAGGACTGGGTAAGGGCATGTCCCCACGGTACGAGTTTTCGGCCGGCTTTTTTAGCCGGTTTGCGGTTTTTCAGACCGCCTGAAAAAGCGGCCGAAAATTAGCACAATGGTGCTCTATGGAAAACCCGTGCAGCAGTCCCCACTACACGGGTTTTCTGCCCGGCGGAAAAACATTGAGCACGCACCATCTTCCGTCCGAAAACCGGCCGGAATGTGTGCTTCTTAATGGGTGGGCTTTTCTCCGCTCATTGGGGATAAAAGCCGTCCCCCCCCCGCGGCCGTGGGGACGGGCTCAAAACAGGACAAATACCGGCCAGCAAACCGGCCGGTATTTGTCCTATGCCATGTAAACGCACCCTAAGGCTATGATCACACGGCATAATTGCGGGGCGTAATTAAGCCCCGCAATTACACCGTGTGTTCGGGAGCTAGCGGCAACCGGCGCGTGCTCCCGCCGGGCAGGAGGGCGAAAGCTTGCCGGCCCCATAGACATTCATTACTAGCGGCGCATATTCGCCGCTAGTAATTGACATGTCACTTATCTCCCCCCGCGGCGTATTTCGCGAGCGGGGAGAGGAGACGTAATCCATAGTTCTCTATGAGAACTGTGGATTACCGTAATGTCTGGGGCGCATTTCGCCCGTATTTGAGTGCAGTACGGCGTGAAATACGGACCGAAATGCGCCCCAATCATAGCCGTATGAATATAGCTAAAAGAAAAGAGTTGAACACCTAACTCACTCTACTTGTGTGGCCTAAAGCTGACATGTATGTACGGGACTGCGCCTTTCAGCCCAAGAACTGGCGCAGCCCTGGTATCTAGATTTAGAAATAGCGAGATTAGGGATACTGGACTACGTGGCTGCTGTCTTTGAGGCTTAATGTAAGCCACCCAAGTTCTTATGAGCGTTGTGCCTCTAAATTAGTCGCACAATGCAATCAGGTGAGCACCTTGATGTTATTTTTTACTTTCACCGTTTTATCAGACGTACTGTCACATAGAGCGCCATCGCCTCTTTTTATCTTTCATATAGATTTAGAATCAGGTGCACTCCAATTTAGGTGCATTATGGGGTGCTTGCGGCACTTTGTAATGCACCTGAGATCGGGGGGCATTCTGGAGGCGTCATACCACAACGGTATGATTCTACACATTTATGACAGGAGGATGACAAATCCAGGCACATTACTTCTGGAATAGGTAGACCAAGTTACAAGTGGTTTACCTGAGCCTGAATTGTCGTTTTGGAGCTAGAAAGCGCTAAATCTATGGCCCTCAGTAGAAGAGGTTAATAAATTCAGGTGCATTCTACGCTACTAATGCACGCAAACAAATTGTTGTCTGAGCGCCATAATACATACAGGTTGCACTAAGTGCCTAGAAACAGGGCCAAAACCCCCGAAAGGGCCACCCTGTCTGAAACTTTGCCTTATAAACACTAAACCCTATTTACAAATATCACCAGACATGGTCACCCTTTGGGGCGGTAGCCCTGCAGCAGGGTACCTAGGGCATACTAGGGCAAATAGGGTGAGTTAGGCGTTCATCTCTTTCCCAGTCCCGACCTGCATTATTATACCTGGATATATTTGACTATGGGTGACTATGGAAGGCAATACAAATTTTCCATTCTTCCACTCAGCCTTCCAGCACACCACTTTGTGGCGGCATTTTTGGCCTACTCTCTGCACACTACTAAAGCAGGTCATGTAATATCAATGCTCATACCACTAACCGTTTTAAGGCCTCCCCTCTATGCACTTCTGCTATAATAGAGGTGCAATGTTTAGCACTACAACAGCCACCACTACATCAGTGTCAGGCTCTTACCTCAGCCCATGTTGATGTGAGGGGGTACAAATGTATATTTGTATTGGTGTTGAGTGTTATGGGATAGTACTGTATGGAGTTGCTGATAGAAGGGGTTAACAGCTAAGCAACGAGCGGGAGCTGAGGGTGTTAGGGAGACAGTTCGTCAGGGCTAGTTAGCCAAACAGAGGACTGAAGGGCAGGAGCCAAGATATACAATGAGAGTGTAAGTATGTCAGCCAAGGAGAAGCGATGGAGCAGTCATGTGAGAGAGAGGAGTTCAGTGGACCTCTGGTCCATGTCCAGCGGGCTGCTGGACCTGTAAATAATTGTGTACAGAGAAAAGAGAGAGGAAGCTTGGCTAGAGACCCACTCACAGAGAGCAAGCAGTTTCCAGGAGAGGACATCGGTTCAAAAGACAGAAAGAGGGGAAAGTGAGGACTCCTTGAGGTACAGTGTGAACCTCGGAGAGAGTAGGCCTAGACAGTCCTGGTTCCTGGGTAGTGCAACAAGGGGTCTGAAGCGAGGTCCTTTGGGCTCAGCCGCACTCCCAGGGAGGAAGACATAATGAACCTTCTACTAATTTGCAGACAAAGTCCTACTGGTCATAACAGACTGGCTACTAAATGACAGTCATTTGACGTAGACCCCACTGGTGGTTCGTCTGCTGGCCTCTACTAGTATTTTAAAGGTTAAATCCCATTTTGCGTAAATGGCTCTTCTCAGAAACATGTATAATAACCCAAGGCAATAAATCCTTTCTCTGCATCTTCTAAAATATATATTTTTTATTATTTGTAACTATATCTGAGCAAATCCCGTAACTCTCGACCACACTAACCAACATTTAATTACAATAAACATGCTAATAATAGATTTAAAATAAATGGATGGAAAGCTCTGTGTTACTGCAGATATTAAGGTCATAAAACTTGTCCACCTCTCGCTAACCACTAGCCCAATGTTGGCCATTTGTGCCCAGCCGCTCGTATTTAGAGAACATTTAAAAGGCTGCTTTGGAATATTTCTCCTCTGAGTCATTTTCTGGCCCTTCATAGAGACTTCTCTTAGCAGCCCTCTTGTAATTGTACTGAAACACTTCAAGCCCAGCTTTACATTCTTAATTGCTGTAGCTTTATTGTAATGACTTGCCATAAAGCCTGCCACACAGGCTTACAATTACTGGTGAGTGCTAATACTTTGTGCGTGTTTAGACCTAAAATAACATTGAAAGTTGTTCCTTAAAAGAATCTAAAAACTAGAAAAATTACAGAAAAATTCAGCAGGACGGCAAGACAATTGCATACGCTATAAAAGTCATACTGTAATCATGGTTGCCAATATTATACAAAACCACTGTTCCTTCATCTTAACGATTGATAGGTGGGATATGGATATATTACTGGATAAATTGGGTACTAAGTTTGGGCCAAATGGCTAAACATACTCTCCACCTGTGAAGCTTAAGATAGGGGGGATTGGAAGCAACAATAGTCCCATAGCAAAGGATGATCGCACTCCAATTTGAGATGCCAAAATGAACGTGATTTATTAAACGTATTCCACAGGCTCCAAAAATATTCAAAACAGTGCAAGTGACTAATACGTCGTGACGTTTCGGTCACTGGTAACCTTTCTCAAATAGTCACATGATGAGTAGTAGATAGTATAGTAGAGAATAGGGCCAGTAGCCCAGTAAGCAGAGAGCCTGAAGCAACAATAGTTATCACCCAGCTTGGGCAGAAACAACAAACCAAAAAATAGGTGACAAGTCAACTTATTTATTAATTTTAAAATTGTAAGAATTGGATTATCATTCTATTTGCTGAATATTTGTTGCTTGCATTTCAATTGCAAACTGCAGGAATGCTATATGTGGTTTCTTTAGAAGAGTTTCCAGAACAAAACAAAGACCTTTTATGGCATTCTTTATTTTTTTTCTATACATAGCAGATTCACGCTATTGTGTCCTGCTAACTACAGCCATTACATAAGCCAGTATTTGGCTTTTTTTTACATATGTGTCTTGGTTGCCATTATAAATGGTCATTACTGGATTCTTCACACAGAGAACATTGGTGACACCCAACAGACCCCACTGAAGCATTATGAGACCCAAATGATTCTGCTGAGATGTTAGTTATTTACCTGCAATAATACTGCACGCAATGCTATTCTTCATATCGGAATCAGGGATGTAAGCTCTGATGCGGATGTGAACAGATCTAGACAGAACATCATCTCTTTCTGTGGGAAAACTATAGCATTGCAACAATTCTCATAGAAAATGTGAATATAGTCAGAATATATCTTATACATTGACATATAGATACTGTTTATCTATCTATCTATCTATCTATATATATATATATTCATGATGAGAAGTGAAAGAACAACCTCTGTGAAGCCTGTGATTTACATATTAGTACATAATAGAAAAGTGTGGCCCTTAAGAGATCTTGCAAATAGGTAAATGCAATTTTAGATGAATAATGACTCAAAACAGATTCTACCGTATTATAATATATTTAATTAAAAAAAAAAAAATAGATCAACATGCAAAAGCAGTGTGTAAAAAACCCTCACTGTCTCCACAGAAATTATGAGGCTAGGTAGCCTGTTAATCAAATGCCCTTTATTAATTGATCATTTGTAAGACTGAGCCTTTTCAAAAAGCTTTTTTTTTTTTTTGACAGCTTGCTAGTCTGGAGCATCGAAGAGTGTGTTAACATAATGCCAAACAGGGAAGACATCAGCAATGATCTTAGAGAAGCAAATGTTGATGCTCATTAACCCGGGAAGTGCTATAAGGCCATCATTTTACAGTGAGAGAGATTAGCAAGGGGAAAATATTCAAGGGAGCTGACAATCTTCCCATGAGTGGGCGTTCCAGCAAATTCACCCTAAAATTGGACTGTTCAACACTCATTTATATATCTATCTATCTATCTATCTATCTATCTATCTATCACATATATATATATCTATCTCATATCTATCTATCAATCTATCTATCTATCTATCTATCTATCTTTCTATATATCTCATCTCTATCTATTTTTATATCTATCTATCTATCTATCTATCCCATATCTATCTATCTATCTATCTGTCTATCTATCTGTCTATTTATCTATCTATCTATCTCCTATCTATCTATCTCATATCTATCTATCTACATAAATTATATGTAAACACACAAGCCCATGAAGTAAGTATATAGGTATGAGAATGTTATAATACTGCATTAGATGTTGCACTTTGCAATCTATAAGTGGAAATGGAGGAGTTACAGGAACTTGACATTACTTGTTTATCCCAAAGTCTTTTGGGAGAACAGTGTGTATGAAAAAGTAAGCATGGTATACAGGGAATACAGACCGTGCTAGGCTGTGGTTTTGTACCATTTGATGCTCCCTGCAGTGCTGAAACTAGCTGCGGAAACTGCAAGCCACTAGTTTACGTATACTGTGGTCTGTACAGCCTCTACCTAGACCATTGGAGCCAGAGTATCAGTCCCCAGGCTACTGAGCATAGGCTCCCTTTCACCACTTCTTCCACGAACAAAGAGCAAATTATCCTACTTTCTATGTAAGTATTTAAAGGATCTTAGTTTCCTCTGTAATCTTTCCTAAGATCCCATTTACGTCTCTGAAAAATATAGTAGACAATGTACAGTGAAAGTAGATGATTGCTTAAAGGTTCATTTGTACATTGTCAAGGTATAGCGTACCTTGAATTAATGGACAAAATATGGAAAACTGACAGGTAAAATGTAGTTTTTGTACTCATGAATATTTTGAAGAGCTACTCTAGGAAACCCTATAGGTAGCTGGTACCAGGGGCATAACTAGAGACACATTAACTTATGTCTCCATGTTCCTAACTCCTCTTGTCTTCAAGCCCTTGCGCACAGGTCTTGATACCCTGTTTTCCTGAAAATAAGACAGTGTCTTATATTCATTTTTGCTCCTAAGGACGAGCTAAGACTTATTTTTAGGGAATGTCTTATTTTTCTATGAACAAAATTCACATTTATTGTTAAAAAAACATCAACCGGGTTTTAATATCCTGTAGTGATTTCATCACAAGCACACGGAGCAGCCAAACTCAAATTGCTAAAAAAAAAGCACAGTTTTATTTTTGGGGGATTCTTATTTTGGGGGAAAAGAGTCACCTAAAAACAGCAGTTGTACCCACCAAGATTGGGGGCCTCATGTAGAAACTTCCAGGTCTAAGACTTTCTTTGTTGCCCAAGTAAGCCCCCTTTCATTTCATATAAGCATTCAAAAATTAAAGTGACTCTAATGCTTGCTGTGGGAAACAAAGAAAGTCTAACCCCTACTGTAGACTTTTTTCATCATGCCCCCTTTGGGGGCCCACATGATAAACTTTTTTTGGGGTCTAAAATCATCTTTTCCCCCATAGTACCTTTTGGGCAAAAGAGTGAGTTTTAGACCTAAACAGGTTCATACATGTGGCCCAATGTCTTTATGTTGGCCAGAGTCCGGACCTTGTATGCGCTACTGCTCATGAATAATGTGAGCCATGGACTATAGTAGTCCCCTGGACAATGGGCATGAAGACTTCCCCACATTGTGTGTAAGGGGCCCCAAGCATTGAGGCCCTGAATATTAACTTTGAATTTTGCCTTAGTGAGGGAATTGTCCAATAGTAATTTTAATTATTTAGAAAAGGGGGGGACTAATGACAAAAAAAAATAGAACAAGCCTTCTCAAGCCTTCCCCTGTCTGACGATGCCCTCTTTGATGATCTGTACTTGCTACCCTGTTTCCTCGAAAATAAGACAGTGTCTTATATACATTTTTGCACCTAAAGATGCACTACGTCTTATTTTCAGGGGATGTCTTATTTTTCCACAAATAAATTATAGCATGCTGTACTAGTGTGTGTGTGTGTATATATATATATATATATATATATATTATATTAATAAAATATCTTAAAGTTTAGAGTCACAAACCATAGGATATATGTATGAAAAAGGACATTTTATGGCAGCTGCAGTGATTTAAATCTCAAAGGATGGCAAATGTGACATATTTGGGACTTGTAGAACAAGAAGTTCCAGCATGCCCCATCACCCCATCCTCTGAGATGTTGTGCCAGTATCATTGCTCTGTTCTCCCCCCCCCCCCCCCATTACCTCACTTACTTGTATACTTTCTGTCTCCTGTCCTGGGATGTTCGGGACCTGTGGGGGACATCACAGTCACATAAACCTCACTGCACAGGTCCTTCACCCCTCTGCAATTTACAAATATGTCCCGGGGCCGTTTCTCGGGGTGAGCGGGGTTTGGGGAACACCCTCACCCCACCTTCCTCTCTGCCCACCCTTAGGGACGGCCTTGTGTATAGGGAGCTGCAGCAATGATTTCCGCTATGTCTTATTTTCAGGGTGTGCCTTACATTAGGGAATTCAACACCCTCTCCACTATCTTACTTTCGGGGGTGTCTTATTTTCGGGGAAACACGGTAGTCCCTCATTTCAACACAACTGGTTCAAATTTTTTTATTTCATGGTTTTCAATAAGGAAAAATGCCAACAGTCATCTCCTTAAAAAAAAAAAAAAAAAACTTCCCATAACACTTTACTTATTTATATTATAAGCAACTTACTGTATTCATCCACAGTATAGCTTCATTCATGTGAACGTGGCTGTGCAGGGAAAAACCATCAAGCGGCTGACCTACAGCCTTAGCGCTGTGGCCCCTTTATTCTCAGGATCTGTTGGGGGCCAGAAGGTAGATCCCCATAAAGCGATAGCAAATCCTAATGATATGTTAACACTTTCTAAGATGGGAATACCCTTTTAAGTTAGTTTTTCTCTGTAAGAGGTTAAACTAAGACTGTACAGTAGCAGCTTATGCCAAGGTTTGAAAATATGATTCAAGAGTCACCCTCCCATGTCTTGCATTAAGGAATACAATTTTAGAGAAACTAGTAATAATTTACTGAGATATTAAAACCACAAGGTCATTAGAGATTTCGGTGAGTCGCTGTCTTCTTGCGTGTTTCCTGCTGGCTGTACTGGCATACTGCACATGCACTGACTCATATTGCTATGCAGCTATGGCGTACAGCTTCTGGAGCCCAACTTGTGTGCGGTTCTTGACTTGGTTGCCCTCCAGGAGTTGGTGTTTGCCAGTATATACATCACCGGGACGGCAGTCATTTGGTGACTGCAGCTCCATCTGCCTCACATATTTGCTTGGGATTATCGTCACGAGACACAGTGAAATGTTAGCAGCTTAGAACAATAGATGATGTGCATGATTTCGGTTAACCTCGTAAAACTATGCTCTGGGATTTTACCAATCATTCTGTAATCTCCCTGTTAAAAGGAAACATTAGCTGAAAGGAACAATAACTGCACAAAAAAGACATTTCTAATCTTTGCATCCAAAATACATTCAAACACCTCTAGACCTTGTATGAACCTAAAGTATTTCATGCACTATCGGAGATAGAGGTAATTGGCTTTTAGCCAATATGGGTCAACAATGGCTAAGTCTTGTACGGTCAATTTTGTGTTTGTTTTTTGTTTTTTTATTATTATTCTTTTGCTATATTAGTGGTTTCTACAAAATAAAAATCTTGGAAAATCCCTTTTTTGTTCCGTAAGCCACCTCTTCAGTCATAGGACCGGTTCACACGGCTTATTCAAGTCGTAATTGCGGGACAGATCCCGCCCGCAATACAGCTTGAATAAGGGGCGGGGCCAGGGGTGGGGCGGGGGTGCTGCCCGCCAGCCCCATAGACTTTCATTATCCACGGCGCGTATCCCGCCGGGATAATGAACATGTCACTTTCTCCCCGCCTGACGGATTCGCCGAGCGGGGAGGAGAGACGGAATCCATAGTTGTCTATGAGAGCAGTGGATTACCATAATGACAGGGACGGATTCCAGCCATATTACAGCGCAGCACGGCGCACAATACAGCTGCAATCCGTCCCTGAAATAAGTCGTGTGAACGGCCCTATAGCATACAGCTCTGGAAAAAATTAAGAGACCACTGCAACATTTTCAGTTTCTCTGATTTTCCTCTTCAGTGGTAAAATTTTTGTAGAAAAAAATGTACATGTTATTTTATTATATAAACTACTGACAACATGTCTCCGAAATTCAAAGCAAAAAATGTTATATTTATTTGCAGTAAATGAGAAATCTTCAAAATAATGAAAAAAAGAAGCAGCAGCGCTGTCAGACCTCAAATAATGCAAAGAAAACAAGTTCATATTTATTTAGGAACAATAAGGGCTCGTTCACACGGCTTATTTTGGGACTGATTTCAGCCGTATTGAGGGTCATGTCAATTATTTACGGTGTGTACGCGGCGTGAATAATGAATGTCTATAGGGCCGGTGAGCTGCCAGCCCCCCTCCCCTCCCCCGCTGCACGGCAGGCAGCATAATTGCAGGGCGAAATCCATCCCCGGAATTACGTCGGCAATAAGCCGTGTGAACATAGCCTAAGACGAATGTTTTAAGTCAGGAAGAGTTCAGGAATCAATATTTGGTGGAATAACCATGATTTTTTTCATTCAAATTCCTTTTGGCCTATTCCTAGCGCTTGTTTTGCCATCCAGCTTGTCCTATTGAAAGAGGATTGTGAAGACCACAGCAGTGTTTTTTATACTTTCCTTCATTAGATAAGATTTGGTTCAGAAGCAGATTAAGTAGAATGAGGTGGACTTTGGTTGGAATGGCCATTAGACATGTAGAGATGCTGATTTCTAGAAAACTGTGCAGCGGTCTCTTAATTTTTTCCAGAGCTGTATTTATGGATTATCCCATTGCATTACACAATTTCAGTAAATGACTGTACATGTGTATAAGTATGTCTATATGTATGCTCGTATGTGTGTACACATGTACATTTTTTTTTAGTGGTTTCTACAAAATAAACATCTTAAAGGGGTAGTGTTGGAAAATTATTTTTTTTTTGTATAGTAGGCCACCTCCTCAGTCATAACATATTCATAGATTATCCCACTGCATTACACAGATTCAGTAAATGACTGTGCATGTGTATATGTATGTCTATATGTATGCTCGTATGTGTGTACACAAGTACGTATTTGTTTGATCCTGCAGTGCAAGAGACCCTTTTTGTAGCTTGTCTTTTCTACACTTAAAGGGGTTGTCTCACTACACCTCAGTCCTGTTTTCTTGGTTTCATTTTGAATTCAGGGGCGTGTTTATTGGCTTCTACTAGGCTGCAGTAGAAGCCAGGTCTGTAGCTATAGCGACCAGTGCTGGAAGCCTATCATGATAGATCAAACAGGTCTGAAGCTATAGCGACCTGAGGCGCTGATGCAGCCCATACAAGAGGGGATATCTAGGAATAGGTAGGACACTGTTAATGGACACATATTGCAAAGTGACTTGTTTGTGCAAGATCTTTAACATAAAAAGCAGCAATCCTTGTAAGGAGACAACCCCTTTAATAGCTGATGGTCCTTAGAAAGGAATCAGAATTCCTAAGCTTCTATTCATATACAGCTTTTTGTTATACACTGGTCTCTTCCTTTACAATGACCTTAGGATACAATATTTCCACCACACAGTGGTCTTTCCTGGGATATTGTTTGTTGAAACCAAACTCAATATAAAATGCCACAGACTTTGGGGAACATGATTTTGAGGAAGTTTCCACGAAATATAACATTTTATATAAAAACTGATTAATAAAGAATACACAGTGATTGGTGGTCTAGTAGCGTTTGTCTACAGTACTATGTGGTACTACATGTCCTTTATGCTCTTACCTGTATTAGTGCATGTACATATTGGCATCTATACCTACATCCCCAAACCCCCCCAACTTTTGGCGGGAGGGGTCCCGCAATGGGGGCCCCCCCCCCACCCCCAGATTTGGGGGCGAACCTCCCGTCCCGACCTGAGTCGGCGGCCGGAGATTGGGGGAGCGGCCACGCTGCGGGGACCTGGTGAGGAAATGGCTTTTATTATTTTATTTTTATTATTTTAAAGGGGGGCTCTACCGGGCTACAATGGGGGCTTTTCCCTACACAAAGGGGGCACTACTGACAAAAAGGGGGGCCATTATGACAACAAAGGGGGCAAACCTGACAAAAAAAGGGGCAATACCTACAAAAAAGGGGGGCATTACCTGGCTACAATGGGGGGCACTCCCGGGTAAAAAGGGGGCTCTACCTGGCTACAATGGGGGCCTTTACCGGGCTATAAAAAGAAAGGGCTCTACCGGCAAAAGAGGGCTCTAACTGGCTAAAGGGGCTCTCCGGGCTTAAAGAGCTCTACCTGCTACAAGGGGGCCCTCTACCTGGTTTAAAGGGCTCACCTGCTACAAGGGGGCTCTACCGGGCTACAAAGGCTTTACCGGCTACAAAGGGGCTCTACCTGGTTTCTTACCCAAAGGGGGCTCTCCCGGGCTACAAGGGGCATCTCCCTTTGGGTACAAGGGGGCATCTACTTGGCTACAAGGGGCATCTACCTGCCTGTGAGGGGCACTACCTGGCTATGGGGGGCATCTACTTGGCTATAAGGGCACTACCTGGCTAGAGGGGGCATCTACCTGGCTTTCTTCCAAAGCCATTATGCAGTTAGGTGGCTTTTTTTGAAGGGGCGTGGCACACCAACAAGATGGGCGTGTCCACCGCTACGCACACCGCCCTCTTCAATCTCCTGCTTTTCCACTTTCAAAAGTTGGCAACTATGCTATAGCACCTCTCTACAGTACAGTGCGGTACTATATGTCCTGTACTGCTCTTACATGTATTAGTGAGGTGCATGCAGTGATTGGTTTTTGGTTTTTATTGCGGCCCTTCTCTAAGTACCCAGTGCGTACTACAAGGGGGCATTTTTACTGCTCTTACATGTATTTGTGAGTGCATGCAGTGATTGGCGGTCTATAGCCCTCTTTACAGTACAGTGGGTACTACATGTCCTTGTACTGCTCTTACATGTATTAGTGAGGTCATACAGTGATTGGGTCTATGCGCCCCTCTTCAGTACTTGCGGTCCATGCCTGTACTGTTTTACATGTATTAGTGAGGTGCATGCAGTGTTGGTCTTAGGCCTCTCTACAGTACAGTGCAGTACTATATGTCCTGTACTGCTCTTACATGTATTAGTGAGGTGCATGCAGTGATTGGTGGTCTATTGCGCCCTTCTTCAGTACAGTGCGGTCATGCCCTGTACTGTTCATACATGTATTAGTGAGATTCATGCAGTTTTATTTGGTGGGGTCTATATGCACCTTTTTCTAAAAGGTTTTCAGTGTGGGACTACATGTCTGTACTGGTCTTACATGTATTAGTGAGGTGCATGCAGTGATTGCCGGTCTAGGGAGCACCTCTCTGCAGTACAGTGCATACTACATGCCTGTACTGCTCTTACATGTATTAGTGAGGTCATGCAGTGATTTGCGGTTTTAAGTAAGCAAAACCTTCTCTGCATTTTCAGTTTGGTGCTCATGTTCCTGTAACCCCGCAGTTAATTGCCATGCCGTATATGGACCTGGTGTGGTATCAGAACGATTCTGGTAAAAACACATTTCTAGAGCTTTTATGCTTTACTACACATTTGCTTAACATTATAATAACATTTTTAGTTTTTGTCTATCGCACTGTGTGAGAGATGGTAGTATTGGTCTTAAAAGGGTTGTCTACCCCCCTTTTCCCCAAAAGGGGCTTTTCATTTATGATCCGTCCTTCCCTGGTCATGCTGTTATGGTTTTGTTTAGGATTTGATACGCCTGTATTACCCGTTTTTTTAATGAATGAGAGCAGGAGATGTTATCAAGAACACAGGCTTTAGAGCTCAAAAAAAACCCCCGCGTAATTCTCTCCTTTGTTATAAGATAACCACTCTGTTCCCCAACTGCCCGCAACCTGCTCCGACCCTTGTGGGCATCCCTCATCAGATAAAAAAGACAGGTTAAAGAGGGAAGCAGGGGTGGGAACCCGAGAAACGGTCTTCAGAGAATAAAAAACAGAGCGAGAGAGATGGGGAGAGCGGACAAAAAACCAAGAAACCTTTTGCACTCAGAGCAAAGAAGGAAGAGAGGGGAGAGCAGGACGGTAACCAAAAAACCTGGGTTGCACTCGAGCAGTAAGACCAGAGCAGAAAGGGGGAGGGGAACAGGGCGAAACCAGAGAAACCTGTGGGCACTCAAAAAAAGGGGCCCGATAAAAAAAAGGGGCCAAACAGAAAAAAAGGAAGAGAGGGGGAACGGTTTAAACCCAAAACGGGCACTCGAGCAGTAATACGAGCAAGAAAGGGGAAACAGGGGCCCGGGAACCAAGAAACCTGTGTGACCGACAGATAAAACAAAAGGGGAGAGAAGGGGAGCAGACGGAAAAAAAGAAACCGTGTGCACTCAGAACCCAAGCGAAAGGGGAGAAAGAGGAAAAGAGGAAAAATGTGTACTCAAGCAATAAAAAAGGGAAGAGAAGGAAAGGCAGGCGGTAAAAACCAGAAAACCTGTGGCACTCAGAAAGATAACAGAGGAAGAGGGGAAGGGGAAGCAGGGGGTAACCAGAGAAACCCGTGTGCCCCCAGAGCAATAAACGAGCAAAAGAGAAGGAAAAGAGATGGAACCAGAGAAACCTGTGTGCACTCAGAGCAGATAATACAACAGAGAGAAAGGGAAGCAGGAGGGAACCGAAAACCGTTGATCAAGCAATAACAGAGCAGGAGAGAAGGGGAGAGCAGGACGGTAACCAGGAACCTGTGTGCACTAAGCGATTAAAACGAGCAGAAGAGAAGGGGAAGCAGGCGGTAACCAAAAGAAACCGTGTGCATCAGAGCAGATAAGACAGAGCAAGAAGAAGGGGGAAACAGGGCGTAACCAGAAAACTGTGTGCACTCAGAGCAAAGAAAGGGAAAAACCGGGGTTTAACCAAGAAACCCGTGTGCACTCAGAGCAGATAAGACAGAGCAAAAGAGATGGGGAGACGAAATAACCCCAAAAAACCTGTTGCACTCAACAGATAATACAACAGAGAGAAGGAGAGAGCAGGACGTAACCAGAGAAACCCGGTCATCAGAGCAATAAAACAGAGCTGAAGAAGGGAGCAGACGTAACACAGAAACCTGTGTGCACTCAGAGCAATAAGACAGAGCGAGAGAGAAGGGGAGAGCAGGACGGTTTGGAGAAACCCCGTGGCACTAAAAAACAATAAAAAGGGAGAGGAGAAGTGGGTAGGACGGGAACGAGAAACCTTTTTGCACTAAAAAACAGATAAAAGACAAGAGGAGAAATGGGGGCGAAAGGTAAAAGAAAACCCGTGTGCACTAAAAAACAATAAGAAAAAGGGGAGAGAGAGAAGGGAGACAGGAGGAACCAGGAAAATTTTGTGCACTCAGAGCAAAAAACGGCAAAAGGGAGAAAAGGGGAGACAGATGGAACCAGAGAAACCCGTTGCCCCTAGAGCAGATAATACAAAGGGAAGGGGAGGCAGGGTAACCCGAAAACCTGTTGCACTCAACAGATAATACAAGCAGAAAAGAAGGGGGAGACAGGACGGTAACCAGAAAAACCTTGTGCATCAAACAATAAACAGAGCAAGAGAAGGGGAGCGGACGGTAACCAAGAAACCCGTGTGCCTCAGGCAGATTAGACAGGCGGGAAAAAAAAGGGGGGGGCAGGACGGAACCAGAAAACCCGTGTGCACTCAGAGCGATAAGACAGAGCAGAGAGAGAAAAAGGGAGAACGGTAACCAGAAAACCTGTGTGCACTCAGAGCAGAAAAAAAACAGAGAAGAAGGGGGAACAGGACGGGAACCCCGAGAAACCTGTTCATCAGGAGAATAAACAGAGCAAGAGAGAAGGGGAGAGCAGGGCGGTAACCAGAAAACTGTGTGACTCAGAGCAAAAAAAGACAGAGAGAAGGAGAGAGCAGGACGGTAACCAGAGAAACCTGTGTGCACTCAGAGCAGATAAGACAGAGCAGAGAGAGAAGGGAAGAGCTGGACGGTAACCAGAGAAACCTGTGTGCACTCAGAGCAGAGAAGAGAGAGAAGGGGAGAGCAGGATGGTAACCAGAGAAACCTGTGTGCACTCAGAGCAGATAAGACGGAGCAGAGAGAGAAGGGGAGAGCAGGACGGTTACCAGAGAAACCTGCATTCATTCAGAACAGATACAATCTCTTATCTACCCAACAAAACAAAATAAAACAATATATTTGGAAACGGTCTTCATTTACTGTTCCCTACATGTTGAAAACTAATATTGGTAGTGAGACAACCCCTTTCATTTTTCTTCATTTGCACACAATCTGTCTGACTGTGGATTGGCCAAACTTTTTAGAGATGGATTTGTTACCAGTATCAACAACTCCTCTTCTGAGGTCCTCAAAAATGTCCTTTGTTCGTGCCATGATACACTTCCACAAACATGTTGGAAGATCAGTGTCACGATTGCGCCGGGCAGACCCTCTGCATCAGACTCTGGTCGCCGGCCACGGCCGTTGCGACCAGAACTGCAGCTTCGGCCATGATACTTTTCCCAAGTGTGAAATCTGTCTGCTATTTCTGTATGCTTAATTGATTCCTGGCCAACGCCCGTGGCCAGGAATCTTCCAGCACTATTTGGGTTAACTGGTTCTTTTGGTGATTGACATTTCCATTCTCCTATCACTTCTGTTCTACTTCCTCCTCTTCCCTATTTATAGTCTCAGCTTCCTCTCTTCCTTGCCTGTTATATGGTTTCCGCTACCTGTAGTTCGCCTGTGTTCTTATTTGCTTATTTCCATGTTCTTTGACTCTTGCTTGGACCCTGGTTACTCTCTTGTCACTCGTTTCTGTTCGTTGCTGACTTGGCCTGCCTGACTTCCCCTGTTTTTTCTGTGTTTGTTTGTCTGCGTCTCGTGTCTCACTTGGCTCAGGGTAGGTCTCAGTCTTCTGGTTGGGGCTGACCTAGTAAGGAGTCGGGTTCCCCAAAAGGCAGGGACAGAGGTTGGGACCACTCGTCTGTGTCTCTGTGTGTGTCCCTGACAGTCCCTAACAATCAGACTTTTTTTTGTAGATTTCTTCCTAGAGTGATGATGTGCTGTACATCCGTATGAACACTATAGCCAAATACTGTCCTGAGCAGTCATGTTCTGTATATAGACTATCACCGTCGAGGCCAGTAATTGACAACAGTGGTCACTTGAATGTTGAGAACATCATCTCTCTTTCTGCCTCTAGACCCTTTTCATCCCTGCTCACTATGTATAAGCTCTCGTGGGCCACATTAAATGAGGTGGCGGGCCAGATTTGGCCCACGGCTCCTGTGCTTGACATGCATGGTCTTGTGTATTTCTATGGAATTTACCTGTTGATTATTTGCAAATCAAGTCGCCCTATTCAGCACTCACATGCAGTATACTTATACATTTTTTGTAATTTGAGCTATTTTCACTATGTAAAACTGTAACTTGCTGGCTGCTGTAACATTTCCTACAGTCCAACTTGATAAATAGATTGCAATGAGTTATTTAAGATAAAAGTATCTTACTTTTTAATAGAGAACCTTCCAGAATGTTAATAATGACCATCAGATCCACCAGGGTCTCTTTATTCACCTCATTTCCTCCTCATAGGCAATACAATACGTGCCTGCCACAATAACTCTGATACCTGAAACTTTGTGCGTATCCCACAGAGGCACCCGACATCTAGGACTTATTCTGGTTAGTGAAAGGAAGCACATCTGCCTATAAAGGGATAATTAGTCTAATCAGACAAAGGGAGGGTAAGCAGTTCTGAGATGGATGCACCAAATGATCAATGTAATTCTGGAGCTCCTGTCGTTAAGCACAGGGCCAGGTTTAGACTCTGATATGCAGAATAGTGGACCGCTTTCTTAAAGTCACATTAGTCGGGATCATGATGTCCAGTTGGATGCAATCTGTCCAATGCATGATCTATGGTAAGCCTTGTATGTAGTTTCCAAACACAGAAAGTAGCTAAAATGTGGGAACCTGAAGTAGATAAGTCCCTCAGGTGAAGGACAGACTTGCCAGATCTGCCAGACCAAGCCTTGTTAAAATGTTATAAGGTCTGTACTTAAACAATGTAGACTCTCCATTGGCTAAGTTCCCAAAACAGCACATACCAGACGCTCTGTCTCTAGTTTATTACCTACATCTACATCGTTTCAATGTGGTTTTTCATTTTGCCATGAAACATTCCCACTACTGCTTAGAGTTGACCTGCCACCGAAGTGTCCTTCCACCATTTTTTAATAACTACCCTAATGATCCATTGCTAATAATAGGATTTATTTCCATGCCTGTTACATATACATATAGTGTAAAAGAACCACTTATTCAAGCCCTTTCCAATTCTACATGAGTCTTATCATCTCCAGGGTATAATTATGTACAGTTCATTCTTGCTTGATATAGGGTCATCTTTATAGATACTACTATTATTCTACACATACTTATTACTTACATTACTTACATTCTGTTTCTAAGAAAACAGCATGGTATATCTAAGTAGTCATAAATGCTTGTACCATGTTAGCCATATACAGTATCAAAGAGTCCAGAAATCAGGAATAGCTGTCTAGAAGCGCTAACTGAGTATATTTGATGGAGAGCTTTCGTGATTACTCAGCTCTCTTCCTTCAGAATGAGCTTAGTAACATGGTGTATAACAAAGTGTCTGAAGCAAGAGAGCTAGTCATAACACCATGTCTGAAGAAGAGAGCTAGATAACACATGTCCTGAAGAGAGCATGTAGCTATCCTAACACCATGTCTGAAGAAGAGAGCTAGTATAACACCAATCGAAGAAGAACCAGTATAACACCATGTCTGGAAGTAGAGAGCCAGTATAAGCACCATGTCTTGCAAGAACAAGCCAGTATACACACCAATGTCGCACAGGTAGCAAGAGCCAGTAAGAACACCGCCATGTCTGAAGAAGAGAGCCAGTATAACACCATGTCTGAAGAAGAGAGCTAGTATAACACCATGTCTGAAGGAGAGAGCTAGCATAACACCATGTCTGAAGAAGAGAGCTAGTATAACACCATGTCTGAAGAAGAGAGCCAGTATAACACCATGTCTGAAGAAGAGAGCTAGTATAACACCATGTCTGAAGAAGAGAGCTAGTATAACACCATGTCTGAAGAAGAGAGCTAGTATAACACCATGTCTGAAGAAGAGAGCTGCTCATAACCATGTCTGAAGAAGAGAGCTAGTATAACACCATGTCTGAAGAAGAGAGCTAGCATAACACCATGTCTGAAGAAGAGAGCTAGTATAACACCATGTCTGACGGAGTGAGCGAGGATAACACCATGTCTGAAGGAGCGTGCTAGTATAACACCAAAATTTTTTGGTCCCCCCCACCCCCCCCCCCCTGAAGAAGACAGCTACTATAACACCATGTCTGAAGAAGAGAGCTAGTATAACACCATGTCTGAAGGAGAGAGCTAGTATAACACCATGTCTGAAGAAGAGAGCTAGTATAACACCATGTCTGAAGAAGAGAGCTAGTATAACACCCCAATTTTTTGGGTTTTATCCCCCCACCCCCCCCCTGAAGAAGAGAGCTAGTATAACACCATGTCTGAAGGAGAGAGCTAGTATAACACCATGTCTGAAGAAGAGAGCTAGCATATAACACCATGTCTGAAGAAGAGAGTCAGTCATAACACCATATCTGAGAAGAAGCTATAAAACACCATTCATAGGGAGAGCATCATATAACACCATGTCTGAAGAAGAGAGCTAGTTATAACAACCATGTAAGAAGAAGAAGATCAGTATAACCACCCATGACTGCAAGGAGAGAGCCAGCAAACAACCATACTCATGACACGCAGAGACAGCAGCATACACCATGTCTGAAGAAGAAGCTAGTAAAAAACCAGTCTGCGAAGTGCAGAGCACGCAAACCCAAGTCAGACACAAGCAATAGTCATTCAACTTCATAGGATAAAACCACAATGTCTGAAGGAGAGAGCTATTATAAAACACCCATGTCCTTAGCTAAATCGCAGAGCAAGTATAAATGTCTAAAGCTGATGCAAAGAGCATGAAAGTAATTTGTAAATTCAATATAAAAACCATCTTTCTAAGTCTGACTGTCCAATCTATCATGCCCTACGATGAAGCATAGATTGTCAATCCCATCTACCATGAAGTCAGAGCTCAGTCATTTTCTATTGGCATGTTGACCTTGACAACTTCTTGTATAATAGTCAGCGCGAGAGTATGTATTCAAGTAATCGTCGCGACACATTAACTACATTAGCTATCGCTACAGACCTGTTCAATCTCTCCTGATAGCGGCAGCACTGTTTGCTATAGCTACACGGGGAACGACCCTTATTCACATACTCGCCAATAATAAGGCTGCCAGCACTGGTTGCTATAGTCTCACCCAGACTTGTTTCAATCTCTCCTTATAGGCTCCTAGCACTGGTGTACTCAATAGCCACAACCTGTTCAATCATCTATACCATATAGCTGCCACACTGGTGCTATAGCTACACGATCTGTTTCTATCTTCCTGATAGGCTGACAGCAATGTGTCGCTATAGCTACAGACCTTTTCAAACTCTCCTGATAGCTGCCAGCACTGGTCGCTATAAGGGTCTTCCAGCACCTGTTTCAAATCACTTCCAAATGCAAGCCAGCGCTCCTCTAGTTATATATACTACAGACCAATGTTCAGATCTCTCCTGCATAGGCAGCCGCACTGGTCGCTATACTCTGCAGCCATTTCATTCCTCTCCTGATAGGCAGCCATCACTGGTTGCTATAGCATCACAGACCTGGCTATCTACTTCAACCAAGTAGCGATCTCAGTCAATCGCGGCTCATGAATTGAAAATAAAACCCTTAGAAAACAGGTACTTGCGGTAAGAGAGAATCAGGGTGTGAGACACACCCCTTTAACTGAGTAACAAGAGACAAGAGGACGGTTTATAGATAACATCACTTTGTGCCTATCCCTCCCAAAAGAGGGACACTTGTCAGATACTACATTTTGCACCACTACTTTATTAATGACAATCAATCTAACCTCTTCAATACTCCCTGTCCCGAAAATAAGAACATAGTTTAGTTTTTTTGTGATTTCTATGCAACTTCAGAGTCTATGCGGCTGACTTATGCTGCGTTACAGTGATATTATGGTGATCAAATCACAACAGGATATTAATCACACGTTGCATGTTTTGTGCACAATATTAATAGTGACAAATCATGTTCATAGAAAAAAAAATCCCCTAAAATAACTTATCTCGTCTTTTAGGAGCAAAAAATCATATCAGACACTGCCTTATTTTCGGGGAAACAGAATATCTAATGATAGTGCAATTATTCTTTATGAATGAATGTGCAGGGTTGAGATAAATTGATAAATATTTTTCAGGTAAAATGATTATTTAGTAACAGAGTCCTCACAGCATAATATTTGGAAATAAAGACAAAATTCTGACAGTGCAAGATTATGATGCAATGCTCTAGAGTTGGATGATTGTCTGGTATTAAGACAAGAGTTGCTAAAAGAAGTTCATACAAGCCGATGACAGCAACATCGCTTTTATCATGACATTTCACAGTCAGCAAGCTTCCATTAGCTGAAATATAGATGTTTATTTTATTTTGAGTTGACACCTAACCAGGCTTCGGCGGCTATTAACATTATATTACTTGCACATGATCGGTGAGAGCTTCTAGTAAATCGAGGATACAGTCCAAAGATGGAAATAAGTTTTGTTGACACTCCCTATAATACTAAATCATTTTTTAGTTCCGAAAAATTATTGAGTATTTGCAACCATCCATATCAATTTGATATATCATAGACAAACTAATATTGCACCATTTGTTGTTTAGTACAATAAACCTCATTTCCAACGTAAATATTACGTGTCCATTAGTTTATGTAGATAAATCAAATAAAATGGCTGTTGCAAAACACCCGATATTTAGAACTAAAAAAGAGTTAAGATTAAGGGGTGCCCAATGGAAAACTTATTCATATGACTTGTCATATGCACAGCAATCTATCAACATAAACTTTGTACATGATCTATTTGTCTAAGCAAGTATTAGGGCTTGTTTGCACGCTTTACGACGTATTTTTGTGTCCGTTTAACGGTATCCGTTTTTAAAACGGATCCGCAAAACGGATCTAACAATTGTCAGTGTGATTAACATTGATTTCAATGGCAAAAGCGTAATCGCTGTTCTCATCGGGAGATTGGCGATGTCGCTCAGATCATGATGGCTCTTCTGCGCTTTTTTCGCATCCCGCTTTAAGAATTTACATTGTCAATTCTTATAAAGTTGTTCACGCAAGACGCATCAGTCCCCAATAGGCGAGAGCAAAATCGGAGTCCTCTGCTTTTGGCACTTGAGATCCAAAAGTCGCGCCACACTCCTTGGTACCGTATCGAAGGCTGCGCTTTGCATCACTGAAAGCCTGATGCGAAAAGCGCAGTTAGCATCTGCAGAGGGGATCGCGTGACGGCGTCGGCTGAAGCATGTAGAGCGGGGACAGGAGACAGACAGGAGGTTCGGGGCAGCGTGTGAGACAGAGGAGGGTGCTGCAGAGACAGACAGTATGTGGCGGGCAGGAGACTGACAGGTAGGTGCGGGCAGGAACAGACAGGATGTGCGGGCAGGAGACAGACAGGAGGTGCGTGCAGTGAGACTATGACAGGAATGTGCGGGCAGGAACTAAGACAGCTGCGTCTGCATGCATTGAGAGCTCATGACATTGAGCCAGACGGTGGCAGAGACGAGAGAGATGTTGTCGCAGATGCAGGGAGACAGTCTATCAGGAGGTGCGTGGCAGGAGAGTCTCCGACTCAGAGGTGCGGGCAGGAGAACTGAGAGGAGGTGCGGCAGGCCGCGACTGAGAGGAGGTGCGGGGCAGGAGACTATGAGGAGGTGCCGTGCGCAGGAGACCAGAGAGGATGCGGGCAGGAGACGACAGGAGTGCAGCGCAGGAGACTGACAGGAGTGCGGACAGAAGACAGACAGGAGGTGCGGGATAGACTGACAGTAGGTGCGGGCAGGAGACTGCGCATGGAGGTGCGGGCAGGAGACTGACATGAGGTGGCGGGCAGGAAGACTATACAGGATGTGCGGGCAGAGCACTGAGAGGAGTTCGCTGCTCGTGAAGAGACTATGCGCGAGGTCTGCGGGCAGGCGGACTAGAACAGGGGCGAGTGCGGGTACTCTTTTATTCAGGACTAACAGAAGGCTGCAGGGCCAGGAGACTGAGCAGGACGTGCGAGGCCATGAAGTCAGACCGGAGGTGCTGGCAGGCAGACTGACAGGAGTGTCGGGCAGGAGACTGACAGGCCAGGTGCGGTGCAGGAGACTGAGAGGAGGTGCGGGCAGGAGACAGACAGAGATGCGGGCAGGAGACTATACAGAGGTGGCGGCGCAGGAGACACTGACAGGAGTGCGGGCAGAGACCAGACAGGAGGTGCGGCGGCATGAGACCTGACGGCAGGAGCGGGCAGGAGACTGAGAGGAGTTGCGGGCAGAGTAGGACAGACATTATGTGGGGTGCCCATTATGATTAGTCGCGGTCGCAGGAGACAAGACAGGAGGTTGCGGGCAGGAGAACTATGACCAGTGAGTGCGGGGGACGCCAGGAGACATGATAGATGAGGGCGGGCTACGGAGACTATGACAGGAGGTGCAGGGCAGGATAGCGGAGAGAGGAGGAGTGCATGGCTATAAGGAACTTGCAAGGAGCGTTCGGCGCAGGAGACTAGTCAGGAATGTTGCGGGCCAGACAAGCCTGAGAGGAGGATGCGGCGCATGAGAACTGCACAGGTCAAGGTCTGCCGGCAGATTAAGATCCTGAGACGGAGGTGCGGAAGCAGGAGACTGAGCGTAGGAAGGTGCGCGCAGGAACGACTGACAGGGGTGCGGTGCAGGAAAGACTGGTGAGCGATTAATATAGGACTGCGGCAAGCATGGAGAAACTTGCAGCAGGAGTGGCGGCAGGAGACTGACAGAGGAGCAGGCAGGGACCTGACATAGGAGGTGCAGGCAGGAGACTGGACGAGGAGGTGCGGGCAGGAGACCTGACGGGAGGTTGCGGGCAGGAGACTGTACAGGAGGTGCGGGCAGGAGACCCAGGTAAGAGTAGAGAGAAGAACTGAAATACGTCTATCGCTACGCAAAGAGAAGGATGGTTACGCCGATCCGTAAAACGCATGTTACAACAGCATGCAATACGATCAGAATAAAGTATCAACTGTTGCGGTTTTTCGGATTCCGCTTTCCAATGCGTTTTTTCAGCTATCAAAAACGGACCGTAAAAAGCAATTCAAAAACGTTGTGTGAACAAGCCCTTAGGCCTTTTCGCTAGCAATATTGAAAATCTTATTAGAATACTCAGTGCAGTTATTTTTTGTACGTGAAACTAAAACCAGGTAAAAGGGAACACATAAACCAGTATGTAAAAGGGACTTTTTCACTCAAACCAAAAATGACCGCTTAAGCCAAGTAGTCATACACAACACTGTGGCCCCCCCCCCACAACCCAACAGAATATGTGACAGGCTTTTCAATGATAACTTTCTTGTCAGGCGATGTTCACTTTGCCGACTACACGATCATAATTCTTCGAATGGCGTACATACAACACCTATGCTCACACTCACTTCCGTAGTGGGACAGGTGCGACCGAGCAGGCAGGAGGCCTGGCATCCTTCATCGGCTCTCTAAGACTATTCCATAAAACTATGTGCAGCGTGCATATTCGCCTACTCTGACTTAAGATGAAATGTTTCATCTTATCTCACAATCATCTTATTCATCAGATCCGGGACGGGAGATGACGTGGCTACACTACGGCGTTCACAATAACCCGTGCGGCGTATTCGCCGAGCGGGGAGAACGGAGGACCAGATAATCCAATGTTCTCTTATATGAAACTGTGGATTACCGTAAGACTGGGGGGGACGTATTCCAGCGCAAGTATCACCTATTGACGCTAATACGCCATTCCGGCCGCGTAATTACGTGCAGTGAAATAAGCGCCTCAGTTATAAAGCCGTGTTGAACACTCGACTCCCTTAGGCTTTTCGTTAGTATTATTGACCATTTTTATGGAATATCAAGGATTTCAGCTGAGCTAAGCATAAAACCAGGACAAGTTAGGAACAACATAGAACCATGTAGTTATCGATGAAAAAGAAAACTTTCACGATACATCATTCCGAGAAAACAAGTAAGCTCCAGGTGCGACATAACACAATCGCTAATGTGACTGGCTTTTCAATTGCTTTCTTGTACCAGTAGAGGAACCAATCGTAGATCATCTTTAACGATCCTTCTGATGTAAAATAACATTACTAAATGTTGTGCGCCACATGTATGAGAACTGTCTATTTCTAAATCTCACTTTGTTGCCCATAGCAAGCAATCAGCGCCCCTCTCATTTCATATAGTGCTCTGGAAAAATGAGAGGGGTGCTGTGGGCAACAAAGTGATGAGTTTACAGATCTAGACCGATTTCATACACTGCCCATGTGGTCGATCACAAGCCTCCATGTGGCTGTGGTATTTTACGTACATTGCACAGTCCCCTTACTTACATATTCCATACTACATATTTTACATCCTCTTATTTCATTTTCTTTGACCCCTTAGGCCTGAAAACGCCTTTATGACCAGCAAAATGGTTTTGGTTTTGCCTGCTTGCATTTCAGCAGTCATCATTTTTATATTTTTTCAATGACCCAATTGTATGGTCGCTTGTTTTATGCAGAAGTTGCACTTTATGGGGGCATAGTTTGAGTTTACCTATAAATTACTGCAGATTTTTTTTCAATTTTGTTGTTGTTTTTTTATTTATTTTTATTTACACCATTCACATTTTAAATTGTAATTCTAAAGGCTAATACGGCCATGTGGATAGCTAATATGTGTCTGTACAATGGTCCCTCAACATACAATATTAATTGTTTCCAGGATGACCATTGTATGTTGAAACCATAACTCTATGGAAAATTGGTAATTGGTTATGAACACCGAAATGTCAGGACATGTATTACCGCACTGTACTGTAGAGTGGCGCTCCAAGACTGTCAGTCACTGCATGCACCTTACTATTACATATAAGAGCAGAACAGGACATGTAGTACTGCACTGTACTGTAGGAAGGCTCTACTAGACCACCAATCACTGCACACATACCTCACTAATGCATGTAAGAGCAGTACAGGACATGAATTACCTACACGTACTGTAGAGGCGTTTAAAAGACCTACAATCACATGCATCTGCTCCCTCAACTAATCACATTGGAATAACGGCCTGGTCCTAGCAGTACTAGGCCACATGTAGTACAGCACTGTACATGTATAAGGCGCTATATACACACCCGTAGCCTCCCCACAGAGCAAAAAAATGCACCTCACTAATGTACCATTGAACATACAGCATAACACAGGACATGTAAACCCCGTCACTGTACTACTGTGATAAGACTGCGCTAAAGAGACCCACCAGAGTCATCGAGCATAGTGCAAGCACGCGACAGCAATATACCATGAAAAGAGCAGTACAGGTCCATGTATTCACACCACAGTGTACCTAGTAGAACGTAGGAGCTATATGAACACCAGTCCACTGCAAAGCCCCCACTACTAATAAAACCAAACGCAGCAGTACAGGACATGCAATTACCGATGTCACTGTACTGACTACGACAGAGGTCCATTCTATATGACCACTACCAATGCAACTGCCTGCACCTCACTAATACATGGTAAAGAGCTGTAAGACAAGAGCAACAACACATATATATAGTCAGATTATAGATAAATACAATACCTATATATAATCATAATTCTTAAAGTATCTAGTAACTGCTATTCTATACTATATATATATATATATTTAAAATACAGCACAAATTTTTTCTCATAGCTCCTCATCTACTCTCACTACTCTTCTATCTCCTCATTCCTCCAGTCTCGACTCTCTCTCCCTCCGAGCCATCACAACGATTTTTCTCATGCGTCGGCTTTTCTCACAACTAATTAATAGTACATACATGTCCATCTTTCTTCACTAGGCAAAGCCCAATCGCCTCACTACCACTCTACGAATCCTCTCCATCCAAGACTGTAGCCACCTCTCATAGCACACCTGCTCAGCACGGTATTTTGATGTTTGCAAAAAACACTACAATTTCCCCCAAATCGAAACATCGTTTGCCATTCCACCCAGCCTCAGCCTATAGGCAGTATCCCTCGATATAAGGTCTCATATATAACCACACCCAAATCTTCCATCAATTTTGCGCCCCACCAGCGTCACTCCGAAAGATCCTAGCCTTCCTCCTTTCGATTTGAAGTCTACGTCAGCCCTCTTCTTTGCTACCTCCTGACACCTCTATTTCCTCTAAATTCCTCACGACTCGACTTCATTTAAAACAGTCCTCTTTCTTCACTGCAAAGCCATCCCTCACACCACAAGTCTCTCAGGCTGACTGAGCACAGCACACATGCTCAGTTATGCCAGGCAGCCTAACCAGGAAAGACTCAGTGCAGTTCTGTCCACGCTATAAGACTGGTACTCTGCAATTTATCAGGACATGGTTCCTGGCCCGGCGGTCCAGATATCTATGCCTATTAGATGATTATCCCCTAGACAAAATAATCATAACTTTTTCCTATTTAAAGGTATTTAATCATTCTTGTCATGAAGACATTAGTTTATGTATTTATTTTTCTTCTGATTCACCTGCGAACCTCGAGATTAGAATATGTTATTATATTGTCACCTTTAAACGCTTTTCTTATCTATCTACAGCCAGTCCTTAAGGGGGGGGTGAGACAGGAAAGTTTGACATCTAAGACATTACCTTATGTATCTATCATTTCTAGATAAGGTACACACATAGTGTATAATATCTCCTAAGAGAGCTGTGATAATCCGTTTCACACAATACACACCGGCCCAAGCCTTCTCAGAGACACCCTATTCTGAGTACAGACTGCTGCAATTGGCTGTATGCGAGCAGGTAACTCAGCGAGTAAAGTTCTGCGATACCCGCAGTCCATTCACATTGACTTCTGTTCTATATCCTGTTTTTCTGACTGTGTGGTGTCAAACGTGTGTCAAAGATATGGTTGTTAACCAGTCAGAGCAGGCTGATTCACTTAAACCTCTATGACCTTGCTCTCTCCACATGACTGACATTGGCACAGGACAAAAGACTCCTAAAGACAATCTACAATCGTGCACTGTAAAAGGTCTAATTACCAGGGAGTGTGATTGTATATGGGTGGCAATGTTCATGTCGTGTGCGCCTGATTACTACATAGAGAATAATCTGGCAGCAATAAGATAGGGGTCCCTGCTTCACATCCAATGAAAACTTTGGTCACATACATTGTGTCCAAATTCAGGGCAATTATGTGTAGCTGTGTGAAGTGAAAACTAGATGAACAAATGCTGTCTATGTGACAGGGCGTGCTAATAGAACATTTAATATCATACAACTCATGAGTATAACGTTGAGTACTAGGGGGATTTTCATTCTCTATAAATTATTATTTGTATGTTAGAATACTTACGTCTCTGCACATGATTGTATAATTGATCCATACAAGTTGTATGGAGCCATATTATTGCCCTCATAGAGGTCTATAGGGCACTACTGTACTTAAAGGGGTTGTCTCACTACAAGGATTGCTTTTTCTGTTAAAGATATTGCAAAAAAAGTCCTGGCAACATAGTCCCTTTTCAGTGTCCACTTTTCCAATATCCCCCCCTTGTATAGCGCATAGCTCCTCAGGTTGGGCTATGGGGTCGGGCTGTTCACTCTCTCCTGATAGGCTACACATGGTTCATAGCTAAAACCTGTTTTTATCTCACCTGAAGGTGCCAGCACTGGTTGCATAGTAAGCCGTTCAATCTCCCTATAGGCTGCCAGCACTGGTTACTATGCTAAGACCCGTTTGATCTCTCCAAAAGGTCCAGCACGATCGCTAAGTACAACCGTTTGATCCTCCTGATAGGCTGTCCACTAGTTCCATAGCTACAGACTTGTTTGATCTCTCCTGATAGGGCTGCCAGCACTGGTTGCTATACTAAAACCTGTTGATCTCTCCTGATAGGCTGCCACTGGTTGAATAGCACAGCCTGTTCGATCTCTCCTGATAGGCTGCCAGCACTGGTTACAAGCATAGCCCTTTTTTGATCTCTCCTGATAGGCTGCCAGCACTGTTGCTATACTACAGCCCTGTTAAAATCTTCCTGATAGGCGCCAGCACTGGTTGTATAGCTACAGACCTGTTCAATCCCTCCTGATAGGTGCCAGCACTGTTGCTATAGCTACAACCGGCTTCTACTGCAGCTATTTGGAAGCAGTAAACACCCCCCGAATTAAAACTGAAAACCAAAAAACGGGACTGAGGTGAAGTCATTTTGTGAGAAAATTTTGTTATGGAGGGTTATGTTTTATTTCAGACCTAAAAAAATCTGATACAAAAAAATTTTGGGACGTCCATTTTTTAGGAAGGTATGTACAACGACGTGTTTGGGTGTTTTTTGGGTCTGAAAAACGCATCCAAAAAGGGTGCTAAAAACCATAACGCACCGGTGCGTTTTTGGATCTTTTGGCGCGGCAGGGAAAGCACCTATTATTTTTTAAATAGGGTCCTCGTTTTCGGGTCAAGAATTGACATAAAATTTTTGAACAGATCTTTAAGATCATCAAAAAAAAAGCAAAAAACGCCATTGTGATCACCGTCAAACCCCCCATGCATTTTTTAAATTGAAAGCAATGTAATCACACTGCACATTGTTAGATGCGGTTTATATTGAAAGCAATGTAATCACATGCACTTTTTAAAGCGGTTTAAAATTTAAAGCTGAATCACAGACATTGTTAATGGGGTTTTATATTGAAACAATGTAAACCGCACATTGTTTGATCGGGTTTTTTTTGAAAGCAATGAATCACCTCCCTTGTTTTGATGCGGGGTTTATTTTAAAACAATGTAATCACACTGCACATTTAGTCAGGTTTTTATATTGAAAGCAATTAACACATGCACATTTTTAATCAGGTTTTAATTGAAAGCAAGTAATCACACTGCACATTGTTTGATGCGGGTTTTATTTGAAACAAGTAATCACACTGCACTTGTTAGATGCGGGTTTTTTTTTGAAAGCAAGTAATCACACTGCACATTGTTAGATGCGGGTTTTATTTTAAAAACAATTTTAATCACACTGCACATTGTTAGGGTGAAAGGTTTTTCAGGGGAAAGCAAAGTAATCACACTGCCCCATTGTTAGATTTCCCGGGTTTTTTAATTTTGAAAGCAATGTAAAAAACTGCACTTTTTAGATGCAGGTTTTATATTAAAGCAATGTAATCACAATGCACAATTTTTAGATGCGGGGTTTTTTTATTTAAAGCAATGGGAATCAACTGCACTTGTTAGATGCAGGTTTTTTCCAGTGAAAGCAAAGTAATAAAACTCACATTGTAGATGCGGGTTTTTTATAGAAAGCAAAGTTAAAACACACTGACATTGTTAATGCAGGTTTTAAATTGAAAGCAAAAGTAAAACACACTTTCACATTGTTAGATGCGGGTTTTATATAAAAACAATGTAATCAAAACTGCAATTTTTTAGAA
Organism: Phyllomedusa bahiana; assembly: GCA_025379985.1. Taxonomy (NCBI): domain Eukaryota; kingdom Metazoa; phylum Chordata; class Amphibia; order Anura; family Hylidae; genus Phyllomedusa; species Phyllomedusa bahiana. The sequence goes on from JAODAL010023143.1 coordinate 52,218, forward strand.
AGCAGGTTTTATATTTTAAAACAATGTAATCACACTGCACATTGGGTTTGATGCAGGTTTTATATTGAAAGAAAAGTAATCACACTGCACCTTTTTTAGAAGCGGGTTTTATATTGAAACCCAATTTTAATCACATGCCATTGTTAGATTTCAGGTTTTTAAAATTTTAAAACCCAAAGTAATCACACCCGCACATTTTTAATGCAAAGGTTTTTTTTAGAAAGCAATGTAATTTACACTTTCAATTGTTTTTGGGGGGTTTTTTTATTGAAAACAAATGAATCACACTGCACATTGTTTGATGGGGTTTTTTTTGAAAGCAATGAAAAACACACTGCAACCCTTGTTAATGCGGGTTTTTTATTGAAAGCAAAGTAATCCCACGCACATGTTAATGCAGGGTTTTTAATTGAAAAAAATGTAATCAAAACTGCACATTGTTTTGATGCGGGTTTTATATTGAAAGCAAAGTAATACACTGCACATTGTTAGATACAGGTTTTTTATTGGGAAAAAATTTTAATCACACTGCACATTGTTAGATGCGGGTTTTTTTTATTGAAAGCAATGTAATCACAAGGGACTTGTTTGATAAAGGGTTTTTTAGGAAAGCAATGTTAAACCCCCACTGCACTTGTTAGATGGGGGTTTTTATCGAAAGCAATGTAATCCCCACTGCACATTTAGATGCAGGTTTTTATATTGGGAAAACAATTTTTAAACCCCAACTGCACATTGTTAGATGCGGGGTTTAATTTTTTAAACAATGTTTAAACACACTGCACATTGTTAGATACAGGTTTTTATAAAGAAACAAAGTAATCAAAACCCGCACATTGGGTTTGATGCAGGTTTTTTTATTGAAAGCAATGTAAAACCCCACTGCACATTGTTAAAATGGAGGTTTTATATAGAAAACAATGTTTAAACACACTGCACATTTGAAGATGAAAGGTTTTTTTATTGAAAAACAAAGTAAACACACTGCCCCATTGTAAGATGAAAGGTTTTTTATTGAAAGCAATGTTAATTAAAACTGCACTTTTAGATTCGGGGGGTTTTTTATTGAAAGAAAAAGTTAAAACACCCCTGCACATTGGGTTTTGAAATGCGGGTTTTATAATTTAAAGCAATGTAAAACACACTGCACTTTTTAAAGCGGGGGTTTTTTTGAAAAACAATTTTAATCACCAAAGACTTTGTTAGATCGGGTTTTTTATTGAAAGGGAATGTAATCACACTGCACCCTTGTTAGATGCAGGTTTTTTATTGAAAAGGGAATGTAAAACACACGGCCCTTGTTAGATGCGGGGTTTTTTTATTGAAAGCAAAAGTAATCACACCCGCACATTGTTAGATGCGGGTTTTATATTGGAAAAACAAAGAATCCACTGCACTTTTTTAGATACCCGGGGTTTTTTATTGAAAGAATGTAAACACACTGCCATTGTTAGATGCAAGGGTTTTTTATTGAAAGCAATGTAATACACTGCACATTGTTTAGTGCGGGGTTTTAAAAATTTAAAACAATGTTTAAACACACTGCACATTGTTAAAATACAGGTTTTTTATTGAAAAACAAAGTAATCACATGACATTTTAGATGCGGGTTTTTTTATTGAAAGCAATGTAATCCCACTGCACATTTTAATGCAGGGTTTTTTTAAAAAGAAAGCATGTTTAAACACACTTCACATTGTTTTAAAGCCGGGTTTTTTTATTGAAAAACAATGTAAACACACCCGCACATTTGTTAAAATGGGGGGGGTTTTTATAGAAAGCAATGTAATCACATTTACATTGTTAGATTTCGGGGGGTTTTTTATTGAAGCAAAGTTAAAAAACCCTGCACATTGTTAGATGCAGGTTTTAAAAATTTAAAGAAAAGTAATCACCCCTGCACATTGCTAGATGCAGGTTTTAATTTGAAAGCAATGTAAAACACACTGCACAATTTTTTGATGCGGGTTTTTTATTGAAAGCAAAGTAATTCACATGCACATTGTTAGAGCCGGTTTTTTTTTTGGGGAAACAATGTAACAAAAACTGCAAAATTGTTTTGATGCAGGTTTTTTATTGAAAAAACAATGTAATCACAAGCACATTGTTAGATGCGGGTTTTTTTTATTTAAAGCAATGTAATCACACTGCACATTGTTGATGCAGGGTTTTACAGGGAAAAGCAAAAGTAATTTACACCCGCACATTTTTAGATGCGGGTTTTATAAGGAAACAAAAGTAATCACACTGCACATTGTTAGATGCAGGGGTTTTTTATAGAAAGCAAAGTAATCACCTTTCACATTGTTTAAAGCAGGTTTTTTATAGAAAAACAAAGTAATACACTGAAAATTGTTAGATGCAGGTTTTACAGTGGGAAAACAATGTAATCACACTGCCCCTTTTTTAGAAAGGGGGTTTTTTTTTTTAAACAATGTAAATTTAAAATTGCACATTGTTTTAAAATGCGGGTTTATAATTTTTAAAGCAATGTAATCACACTGAACAATTTTTAATGGGGGTTTTATATTGAAAGCAAAAGAAAACCCCACTGACCCTTTTTAATGCAGGTTTTATATTGAAAGCAAATTTTAATCAAACTGCACATTGTTAGGAATTTGGGGGTTTTATATTTTAAAACCAAAGTAATACATTTACATTGTTAGATGGGGGGTTTTTATTGAAAAAAATGTAATCACACTTTCACCTTGTTAGAAAGAAAGGTTTTTATATTGGAAAAAAAAATGAAACACACGCACATTTTTAGATGGGAGGTTTTTTTATGAAAAAACAATTTAATCACACTGCCATTTTAATGAAAGGTTTTTTATGAAAGCAATGTAATCACAAATGGAAAATTGTTTGATGAAGGGGTTTTTTATTGAAAGCAATGGGAATCACATGGGTCATTGTTTGATACAGGGGGTTTTTTTGAAAGCAAAAGTAATTTACATCACATTTTTAGATGCAGGTTTTTTAAGAAAGAATGTAAAACCAATGCACATTGTTAGAGGCCCGGTTTTATATTGAAAGCAAAGTTTAAACACCCCGCACATTGTTAAAAACAGGTTTTTTATTGAAAACAAGGGAATCATACTGCACATTGTTAGATGCGGGGGTTTTTTATTGAAAGCAATGTAATACCCTGGGAAATTGTTAGATGCGGGGTTTTTTATTGAAAAACAAAATTTTAAACACAATGCACATTGTTAGATGCCCCTTTTATTTTGAAAAAACAATGTAAACACACTGCACATTTTTAGATGCAGGTTTTTTAATTTTAAAGCAATGTAATCACACTGCAAAATTTTTTAGACAGGTTTTTTTTGTGAAAGCAAGTAAATCCAAAATTTTTAAATGCAAAGGAGGTTTTTTTTTTGAAAAACAAATTTAATAAAACTGCCCCAAATTTTTTGATGGGGGTTTTTTAAATTTAAAGCAAAGTAATCACACGCCATTGTTTTTATGCGGGTTTTACAAAGAAAACCAAAGTAAAAACCCCACTGCACATTGTTAGTTTTGGGGGTTTTTTAAAAAGAAAGCAAGTAATCACAATGCACCCTTGTTAGGGGGGTTTTTTTTATTGAAAGCCCTGTAATAAACTTGCACATTTTTGATGCGGTTTTATTTTTGAAACAATTTAAACACCCCTGCCCTTGTTAGAAGAAGGTTTTTTTATTAAAAAACAATGTAAAAACACTGCCATTGTTAGGGTGCGGGTTTTATATAGAAAGCCCAAAGTAATCAAAACTTTCAAAATTGTTAGATGCAGGTTTTTTATTGAAAGCAAAAGTTTAAACAAAACTGAAAATTGTTAGTTTCGGGTTTTTACAGTTGGGAAAGCAATATTAAAACAACCCCCCCCCAGTTAGATGCAGGTTTTACATTGGAAAAACAATGTAATCAAAACTGCAAAATTTTAGATGCGGTTTTATTTTTGAAACAATGTAAATCCCACTGAAAATTGTTAAAAAGCAGGTTTATATTGAAAGGGAATTAAAAACATGAAAAATTGTTAGATGAAAATTTTTTTTATTTGGGAAAACCAAAAGTTAAACAACTGCCCCATTTTTAGATGCAGGTTTTTTATTGAAATTTAAAGGGCATCAAAACTGCCAAATTTTTTAAAGCAGGTTTTATATAGAAAGCAATGTAATAAAACGACATTTTTTTAGAAGCGGGTTTTTTACAGTGAAAGCAATTAATCCAAAACGCACATTGTTAGATTCGGGTTTTTTATAGAAACAATGTAATCCCCACTGCACATTGTTAGATGCGGGTTTTTTATTGAAAGCAAAATAATCACACTGCCCCATTGTTTGATTCAGGTTTTATATTGGGAAAAAAATGTAATCACAAATGCACATTGTTAAAATTGGGGTTTTTTATTGAAAGCAAAGGGAATCACACGCACATTGTTTTAAAGAAAGGTTTTTTTATTGAAAACAATGTAACACACTGCACAAGTTAGATGCGGGTTTTAAAAGAAACCCTTTTAATACACTGCACATTGTTTTTGATTTCGGGTTTTTTTAAATTTAAAGCAATTTAACACATGCACATTTTTTGATGCAGGTTTTTTTTATTTTAAAGCAATGTTTAAACACACTGCACATTTTTTTAGATGCGGGGGTTTTTTATAAAAGCAATGTAAAAATTTCACACTGCACATTTTTTAGATGCGGGTTTTTTTATAGAAAGCAATGTATCACACTGCAAATTTTTAGATGCAGGTTTTTTTATTGAAAACAATGTAATCACATGCAAATTGTTAGATCGGGTTTTTTCAGTAAAGCAATTTTTTAAACCCCACTTCAAAATTGTTAATGCAGGATTTTATATTGAAAGTTTAAGGGAAAACACACTGCACATTTTTAGATGCAGGTTTTATATAGAAACAATGTAATCACCTTTCCATTGGGTTTGATGCGGGTTTTTACGTGAAAGGAAATATAAACACACTTTCACATTGTTTGGGTGAAAGGTTTTTTTATTGAAAACAATGTAATCCCCATGCATTTTTAGAGCAGGTTTTTTATTGAAAAACAATGTAATCACCTTCAATTTTTTAGGCGGGTTTTTATATTAAAGCAATATAATCACACGCACATTGTTAGATGAGGTTTTTTTAATGAAAGCAATGTAATTCCCCACTGACATTGTTAATTTTCGGGTTTTTTTGAAAAACAATGTAATCCACTGCCATTGTTAGATGCAGGTTTTTTTAAATTTTAAAGCAAAAGTAAAACACACTGCACATTTTTTAAGGGTGCGGGTTTTATTTAGAAAGCAAAGTAATCACACTGCAAAAATTTTTAGTTTGGGGGTTTTTTATTTTAAAGCAATTAATCACAAAAGCCCCATTGTTAGATGCAGGGTTTTTTTTTGAAAGCAATGTAATTTACACTGACCTTGTTAATGCGGGTTTTTTTAAAAGAAAGCAATTTTAATCACACTGCAAAATTGTTAGATGGGGGTTTTATATAAAAGCAATTAAACACACTCCATTGTTAGATGCAGGTTTTTTAAAATTTAAAGCAATGTAAAACAAAATGCCATTGTTTTGATGCGGGTTTTAAATTGAAAGCAAATTAAACACACTGCACAAATTTTTAGATGCGGGTTTTAAATTGAAAAGCATGTAAAACACACTGCACATTGTTAGATGCGGGTTTTTTAAATTTAAAAACAATATAATCACCTGCACATTGTTTGATGCAGGTTTTATATTGGAAAACAATTTTAATCACACTGCACATTGTTAATGCGGGTTTATATTTAAAAAAAATGTAATCACACTGCACATTGTTTTGATGCAGGTTTTATATTAAAGCAATGTAATCACACGCACCTTGTTTTGATGCGGGTTTTTTTTATAGAAAGCAATGTAATCACACTTTCACATTTTTTTAGATGCGGGGGTTTTTTATTTTAAAGCAATGTAATCCACTGCACATTGTTAATGCAGGTTTTATTTTTAAAGCAAAAGTAATCCCCACTGCCACATTGTTAGATCGGGTTTTATATAGAAAGCAATGTAACCATGCACATTGTTAGGGTGGGGGTTTTTTATAGAAAGCAATTTTTAATCACACTGCACATTGTTTAGATCAGGTTTTTTATGAAAGTAATGTAATCACACTGCACATTGTTAAAATGCAGGTTTTATATAGAAGCAATGTAAAACAAAACGCACATTGTTAGATGCGGGTTTTACAGTGAAAGCAAAATAATCCCCACGCACTTGTTAGATTTCAGGTTTTTTATTGAAAGCAATGTAATCACCTGCACATTGGTTTGATGCGGGGTTTTTTATTGAAACAATGTAATCAAAAACTGCACATTGTTAGAGCGGGTTTTTAAAATTTAAAGCAAGTTAAACACCTGCACAATTTTTAGATGGGGTTTTTTTATAAAAGCAATTTTAATTTAACTGCACATTGTTAGAGCAGGTTTTACAGTGAAAGCAATGTTTAATCACACTGCACATTTTGGGTTAGATGCGGGTTTTATTTAGAAAAACAATGTAAACACACTTCAATTTTTTAGATGCGGGTTTTTTCAGTGGGAAACCCAAAATAAACACATGCACATTGGTTTGATGAAGGTTTTTTTTGAAAGCAAAGAATCACACGGGACATTGTTAGATGGGGGTTTTTTTATTGAAAGGGAATGTAAAACAACTGCACATTGTTTTGATCGGGTTTTTTTAAATTTAAAGAAAAAGTAACCACACGACATTGTTAGATGCAGGTTTTTTTTTAGAAAGCAATGTAATCACACTGCACAAATTTTTAGATGCGGGGGGTTTTTTTAATTTAAATTTAAAGTAATCCACTGCACATTGTTTTGATGCATTTTTTTTTTAGGGAAAACAATGTAATCACAATGCACCGGTTAAAGCAGGTTTATGTGAAAACAAAAGTAATCACACTGCACATTGTTAGATTGGGGTTTTTTAAAAGGGAAAGCAAAGGGAATAACTGCACATTGTTTTGATGCAGGTTTTTTTTTGAAAACAATTTTAAAACACACTGCACATTGGGTTTGATGCAGGTTTTATTTTAGAAAAACAATTTTTTAAACACACTTTCACATTGTTTGATGCAGGGTTTTTTTTTGAAACAATTTTAATCCCCAAATGCACATTGTTGATTTAAAGGGGTTTTTATTGGAAAAAATGTAATCACACTGCACATTGCAATTTCAGGGTTTTTTATTTTAAAGCAATGGGAAACACATGGGACATTGGGTTTGATGCAGGTTTTATATTGAAAGCAATGTAATCACAATGCACATTGTTTTGATGCGGGGTTTTAATTGAAAGCAATGTAAAACACACTTTCACATTGTTAGAAGCGGGGGGTTTTTTTAGTGAAAGCAATGTAATCACACTGACATTTTTAATGCAGGTTTTTTAAATAAAAAGCAATGTAATCACACTGCACATTGTTAGATCAGGTTTTATTTGAACAATTTAACACACTGCAATGTTGATGCGGGTTTTTATTTTGAAAGCAATGAAATCACCTGCCATTTTTAGATACGGGTTTTATATTGAAACAATTAATCACCTGCACATTGTTAATGCAGGTTTTATATAGAAAGCAATGTAATCACACTGCCATTTTTTAGATCAGGTTTTAAATTTAAAAAGGCAATGAAATCCCTGCACATTGTTGATCAGGTTTTAAAAGTGAAAGAAATGTAATCACAGCACTTGTTAGATGCGGGTTTTTAGTGAAAGCAATGTAACACACTGCCATTGTTAGATGCGGTTTTATATTGAAAGCAATGAAATCACACTGCACATTTTAGATGGGGGTTTTACAGTGAAAGAATGTAACACACTGCACATTGTTAGAGGGGGTTTGGGGTCCATTTAGGGTCTGAAACACGGATCCAAACAAGCCTCTGTCAACGGATCCACCTTGTGAACATACCCTTATGTAGGTGTCCTCCTCTAGAAGCAATGTCTGTTGCCACATGAAGGCACCAGCTTAACACATTGTAAAACAATAACATATTGCATATGATAAGAGCAATCAAGTGATTGCATAGTCTAGTACAATAGTGGGGCAAGTACAAGAAACAACCTAAGCTGTAAAAGTTATTTAACATGAACAAAGAATAACACAAATTTTAAATTTAAAAAAAAAATGCTAGAATCTTTCCATCTCACAAAAAAATTAAGGCGATCAAAAACAGCTGCCACCCGGCGTATTGCAGCCCATACAGTACGCACTGCACAGGCGAGCTATGGGGGTCAGTTGGAGCAGTCACTTTGGGCTCTACAGCCTGAGGGGGCCCAAAAGCCCTCCTGCTACATAAGAATACACCAATGTTCTAAATCAAATGGCAGCCTGAGGGCCCTGTTTCGCTTTTTGTACTGGGGCCCAAGAGCTTGAAGTTCCCCCTCTGACGCCTTGCAGTACGCCGTGTGAATGTACCATTATACAAACTGACTGGAGTGCCTTTTTCCATTTGTTAAAGGGAATGTTTCATCAAAAAATGAGTCATTGTTTAAGTCCCGTTTTTATGTTAAACACATTTTTTTTTTCATATCACTTTCAATATCTTTTAATAATTTTAATCCTGCATTTTTTTTCACTTTGGCCATGGGCCTTGTTTGCACTGCTTTACAGAGTCGAGAGATCTTTACAGTAGCTTCATGCACATAGGAATTTTTAAGACTGACTCAGTCCTATTAACTTCTATAGGAGATTTTTCCTAGTCATGTTTTTGTGACCTGGAAGAAGTCAGGTGCAGGGGGTGAAAGGGGGGAACTGGCCACTCCTCTTGTGACTGGGGGATTTGTGTTTTCAAATTCACAAAGGTGTCTCCTTTCGTTTGCCCCTCTTTGTGCGTCATAGAAAGGAACTGAGAATCTTTTCTACAGAACGGGAAAGTGTCAATATTATTGGCCTAGGGGCCCAAAGGGGTAAAAAATGCAGCACATAAGAATTATTACAAAAAATATTGAAAGTGATAGGGAAAAAAAAAAAAAATACAACCAAAAATTCTAAAAAAATGTGTTTAACAACCCTTTTTTCCCCAAAAAAAACAGCCCTAAAAACGAGTAAGACTTTTTTTAGGGGGTTTCTTATTTTTCTATGAAAAAAATTCACATTTTTTGTTAACAAAACCTCAACCGTATTATATCCCGGTGATTCATCACAAGCATCAGCAGAAGCACAAACTCTGGATTGCATAAAAAAAAATGCACTAGGTCTTTTTTTTTGGGGGGGGGAAACAGGGTAGGAATGTGAGTTAAGGAATAAATCGTTTTTGATGACACATTTCCTTTAAAAAAATCTGCTTGCCCCTAATCAATAAAACAATAAACTTATCTGCATTAAAAATTTGCAATGAAACATGAATGATCAATTCACTTAACAACAGAAGATATTTTCCCCGTTCATCAGAGATTAATTTTTCTCGTTTACACTTTATATAAAGACAAACGTTTTAAAAGGGAAAGTTGCCATTGGGGGTCAGTGAGAGATGCCCGCTGATTGCATGGTACAGACCAGGGCTAGCTTTTCACATCATTACACATTTCTTTTGGCCGGATTGCTATTGATAAACCAGGGGCCGCCGCAGGATAAGATTTTAAACCCTTGCCCAGCCCTGCACATGGATGGTTTTTTAAATGTAGGGAGGTACATCATAATTTCAGAAAAGAAAACTTAGCAAGTTACCGTAAGCTTAACCAAACAAATACTTCAGACTCGCTGCAATATGTCATTTATAAACCCAGCAGTCAACATCATCTTAAATTTCATCTTGGCCGATTGCTGCTTCTAGAACAGCCCAAACCACCAAGAAATTTCCTCACGTCAGTACCACTTTTCTTTGTTATGTTATTTCTTCTTTTTTTTATTTTTAACCCCGGGGGCCCTATTCTACTTTTATGAGTCAGCAATCTTGTTTTAACCCTTCATTGTCCTTGGCCTAGTGGAAATGTAAGTTTCGAGCCAAAAATAACTAAGGAAGCTCGAAAATATCATTTTCGACAGTAAATAATCGCAAACATCAAGTGATTTGTTTTTATTATATGAAATCCTACGGTGGCCAGACAAATCAGAGTTACAAATAACGAGCATTGGAGTATAATACAGCAATAAAGATGTGCAGTACAGGAATAGATCATCACAGTACATCATCTCACAACATGTACCATGCTAGTCTGCACCCAGGTTCTTAATACCAAAGATAGATAGATAGATAGATATATAGATAGATAGATAGAGAGATAGATAGATAATTGAATAGATGGATAGATATATGGATGTAGATAGATAGAAGATAATTGAGAAGATATAGAGAGATAGATAGATAGAAGATAGATAATAGGAGATAGATAGATGATAGATAGATAATAGTAGTTAGGAGTAGAAGATAGATAAGATAGTATGAGGAGATTTTATAATATGAGATAGAAAAGGATAGATAGATAAATAATAGATAGATAGATATTAATAGATTGTAATAGTAGATGTTAGGAGATAGATAATAGATAGAAGAAAGATGAAGATATGAGATAGATAGTAATAGATAGATAATAGATAGATAATAGATATAGTAGAAATGATAGATAATATGAGATAGATAGATAAAAGATAATAGATAATAGATAGATAGATAAAATGGGAAGATAGATATGGGGAGATAGATTAATAGATAGATTTTTAGATAGATAGATAGATTTATGGATTGATAGATTTTAGATAGATAGATAGATAATAGATAATATGAGGGAGATAGATATGAGATAGATAGATAAAGATAGATAAAGATAAATAGATTTGGGGTAAAAGAATGGAAAAGATAGATAGATTGAGATGATAGATAGATAGATAAATATGGAAAAATAGATAATAGAGGATAGATAGATAGATAGTAGAATGTAATAATAGATAGATTGATAGATAAAGATAATTTGAGAGAGATATAGATAGATAGAATGAGATTGATAGATATGAATAGATAGTTTCAATAGATAGATAGATATGAGATGATAGATAGATAGAAGATAGATATGGGATAGATAATATGGGATA
>JAODAL010023144.1:0-63278 GCA_025379985.1 Phyllomedusa bahiana
GATGGCACAGTTCACCCTTTCCCCTCCTGCACATGATATCTTCCCAGGTCACAGCATGACTAGAAAACTCCTATAGAAGTGAATAGGACTGAGTCATTCTTAAGTCTCCTATGTACATGAAGCTACTGTAAAGCATCTGACTGCTGTTAAAGCAGAGCAAACAATGCCTAGTGGCCAAAGTGAAAACTGCAAGACTTAAGAATTAGTAAAAAATATTGAAAGTGATCTGAAAAATAAAAAAAAACACCAAAAATTCCTAAAAATGTGTTTAACATAAAAATGGGACTTAAACAATGGCTCATTTTTGATGACACATTCCCTTTAACATAAAAAAAATCAGGTATGCAGTTAACTATATCAATTTGGAATTTCCAGGACTGTACCATGTGCAGAATAAAGATAACCTATCATTTACGTCACACAGTAAAGTCTATAAAAATGAACTCCCTTAAAAATTTGCACTGTTTTTTTTCTCACTTCAACCCCATAAAGAATTTTGGGGCTTTCCAGAACATTATATTGTTGTTTAAATATTATTGCTAAGCAACCCTTCATAGAACCATGTTGATCTACTGAAATAAAAAAAAATTAAAAGGTTTTGCTTCATAGTAAATTAATACCTGAAATTTGTCATGCCCTTAAGGGGTTCAACAAGCATTGATTTGTGTTATTTTTGTGTATTTGCTATGAAGTAAAAATCTGGGTGACCATCCTCTAAGAGTGGTAATCCATATTTTTTTCCAGGAGCAGTAAACATTTCAGCAGTAAATTTAGATAAATTACTGATGGACTCTAACCTGAAAAATCCTGTGTTTGTTGACATGTGCTTTGCTACAGCAAGTACTGAGTGATGGCCAGGTAATAGAAATTTGGCACAAATACACTACCTGTAAACATGCTGAATGGCCAGTCCTGTCCTTGCTGGTTTAATATTAATCTTGTGTACATTGTATCCATCGTTTTTCTACAGAACTGTGCTACTAGCTAACCCAGTAAAGTGTGCTCTGTAGTGTCACATGTTTGACACATTACTTTAAGAAATATCTTTGGAATGGATACAAAAATGTGGAAAATACAGAAGAGTCACTTGATCTTTTCACCTGGAATTCCCCAGTTTTCTTATTTCCTTGTTTCTTTGTTGCTCGAATTCATGTTGACTTAGAGTGCATGTTTGAAGAACGGATCCATTGCACAGTGAAAACACACTGCTTTGGTTTACACGGCAGATTCAGTATATTGCATGCATTCTATTTGCAGGCATACTCTAGCCAAACAGAGTCGGTAATATGTATGATGAAACTTCTATCAATCTCTCGGTTCATAGACTCTGTAGGTTGGTAGCAGTAACACTATAGCAAACAACTGATCAGAAAGAGGAAGCATCTCATAATTGCCCCCAGATTTTGAAATATTAAAGGGGTTGTGAGGGGTAAAGAAAGTCAATCTACTTCTTTTCATGCAAAGGTCTCACTACTCCTTGAGTTATGTCTGCTACCGCGGCTTAGCTCATGTCACTTAAAGGGAATGTGTCATCAAAAAAATTACTTATTGTTTAACTTACATTTTTATGTTAAACACTTTTTTAAGCATTTTTGGTTATGTTTTTGTTTTCTTTTTCCATATCACTTTCAATATTTAAAAAAAAAATTTAAGTCCTGCAGTTTTCACTTTGGCCACCAAGCCTAATACTAGTCTGACACTTCCTGTTCTGTAGAGAAAGATTCTCAGTTGTCTGCTCATCATCAGCATAAAGAGGGTCAAACTGAAAGGAGACACCAGTGTGAATAGATAACACAAGATCCACCAGTCACAAGAGGAGATAGTCACAGTTCACCCTTTCACCTCCCTGCACACTGACTTCTTCCCAGGTCACAGAGCATGAATAGAAACCTCTCCTATAGAAGTCAATGGGACCGAGTAATTCTTAAGGTTCCTATGTGCATGAAGCTGCTGTAAAGCATCTCTATAAATTTGTGAAAAGCAGTGCAAGCAAGAATGCTGCCCCCACAATCATATATAGACGACTGAATTGAGAAATCTACAATCACAAAATAAAAATGGCGAAGAAGAAAAGAATATGTATCAGGGTCTTGTTTTAATAAGTAAAAAAAATAAAAATGGCAACAGATTCCCTTTAACAGGGTTGTCCGTTTTTAAAACTCCCTTCTTATCACAAGGGTCCCTTAACAATAAGTTGAATACAAAGGGCCACATGTATGAAAACTGACAAGGTCTAAATCCATAGCAACCAATCAGAGCGCCCCTCTCATTTCAAATAGTGCTCTGGGAAAATGAGAGGGGCTATGGGCAACAAAGTGAGTTTTAGACTTAGACAGTTTTCATACATGTGGCCCAAAGTGTCACCCTGCCGGCACCCACAGCAAAAAGTTGTAATTTGCAAGGAAATCTGTCAGTGTTCAGTTTCCCTGCAGCACCACCACAGGGGAAATTAAAGTCGTACTCCTATCAGATGAATTAGCTTTCAACAGGTAGGGAAAGGTAAATGAAGATTGCCAATGTTGCTGTTCTGATTTTGCTTGGTCTTATCTCCTGCTTGTTTAGAGAAGGTTTTGTAGGCTGTGGACCACCTCTCTGTGTTTTAGCAGCTCTGGCTGGGATGGTGACATCACTCCCTGCTTTGTCTTCTCAGCCACAGAGGAGCTCGTTTATCTTTCTTACTATATAGATATATGCCATAAAATGTTATGTTTGAATTCAGTAAAAAAAAGTTGAATACAAAGATTATTGTGAATGGACTGTTATTTATACATTTATAGTGATACTTTGGGGTATAGGAAGAGAACCGCCCTACAGTCCTAGGACGTGTTTATGCTTTCAAAACTTTTCTACTTTTCTATGGTCCGTCTCTTGTTATATAAAGAAACCTCTAAAACAAGGGACAAGCTTTGTAACTGCTCTCCACTCTGCACAAAAGGTAAGGATCCTAAACGGAGGACCTTTCTCTTTGAACTTGAATTTTATCATACAGTATATAAAAATGGGTTTTCTTAACTGCAAAACTTCTTTAACGGTGTATGAGCTGTAATGCTATGCTAGACACAGCCCATGAATACACCTACCAAAAAACGGGGGGATAATATTTAGTAGTATCAACCATATATGAAAACTGATCAGCAAAACCTACACAAAGTATGTGGGAGTAATATGCACCATCTTTATAAATCACTGTTGCATAGAAATATCTAATGAAAAGACAAAAAAAATCATAATGATAAAGTGCACATCCCTCCACCATTTATATTGTCATATCCACATAGTATGTATGCAAGTATACTCTAAACATCTCAATGGAACCATGATGTGAGTGTGCATGAATTTCATACAGAAATAGTATGACAGTATAGAATATTTCTATATAGCATTCATGCACACTAACGCTATGATTCCGTTGAGATGGTTCTATATGCCTAATGTATACTTGCATGTACAGTCATATGAAAAAGTTTGGGCACCCCTATTAATCTTAATCATTTTTAGTTCTAAATATTTGGGTGTTTGCAACAGCCATTTCAATTTGATATATCTAATAACTGATGGACACAGTAATATTTCCGGATTGAAATGAGGTTTATTGTACTAACACAAAATGTGCAATATGCATTAAACCAAAATTTGACCGGTGCAAAAGTATGGGCATCCCAACAGAAAAGTGACATTAATATTTAGTAGATCCTCCTTTTACAAAAATAACAGCCTCTAGTCGCTTCCTGTAGCTTTTAATCAGTTCCTGGATCCTGGATGAAGGTATTTTTGACCATTCCTCTTTACAAAACAATTCACGTTCAGTTAAGTTTGATGGTCGCCGAGCATGGACAGCCCGCTTCATAGTATCCCACAGATGTTCAGGTCTGGGGACTGGGATGGCCATTCCAGAACATTGTTCCTCTGCATGAATGCCTGAGTAGATGTGGAGCTGTCTGTGGGATCATTGTTTTGCTGAAATATCCATCCCCGGCGTAACTTCAAATTCATCACTGATTCTTGTACATTTTTCTGAAGAATCTGCTGATACTGAGTTGAATCCATGCGACCCTCAACTTTAACAAGATTCCGGTGCCGGCATTGGTCACACAGCCCCAAAGCATGATGGAACCTCCACCAAATTTTACAGTGGGTAGCAAGTGTTTTTTCTTGGAATGCTGGTGTTTTTGGGCCATGCATAAACGCCTTTTTGTATGACCAAACAACTAAATCTTTGTTTCATCAGTCCACAGGACCTTTCTTCCAAAATGAAAGCTGGCTTGTCCAAATGTTGCTTTTGCATACCTCAGGCGACTGTTGTGGCGTGCTTTCAGAAAGGGCCCTTCTTTCGCATCACCTCCCATACAGCTTCTCCTTGTGCAACGTGTGCTGTATTGTTGACAATGCACAGGACACCATCTGCAGCAAGATGATGCTGCAGCTCTTTAGAGGTGTCTGTGGATTGTCCTGACTCTTCTCACCATTCTTCTTCTCTGCCTTTCTGATATTTTTCTTGGCCTGCCACTTCTGGGCTTAACAAGAACTGTCCCTGTGGTCTTCCCAAATTTCCTTACTATTTTCCCTCACAGTGGAAACTAAACAGGTTAAATCTCTGAGACAACTTTTTTTTATCCTTCCCCTGAACAACTATGTTAAACAATCTTTGTTTTCAGATCATTTGAGAGTTGTTTTGGGGAGCCCATGATGCCACTCTTCACGGGAAAGATTCAAATAGAGAAAAACTTGCAATTGGCCACCTTAAATACCTTTTCTCATTTTGGGATACACCTGGCTATGAAGTTAAAAGCTCAGTGGGGTTACAAAACCAATGTTTGGCTTCAGAAAGTCAGTAAAAAGTAGTTAGGAGTATTCAAATCAAAAAAAATGATAAGGGTTCCCAAATTTTTGCACCAGTCAAAATTTGGTTTAATGTATATTGCACATTTTGTGTTAGTACAATAAACCTCATTTCAATCCGGAAATATTACTGTGTCCATCAGTTATTAGATATATCAAATTGAAATGGCTGTTGTAAAAAACCCAAAGATTTAGAACTAAAAATGATTAAGATTAAAAGGGGTGCCCAAACTTTTTCATATGACTGTATATTATGTGGATGTAATTTCAATAGACTTTGGCAATGTAAGAGGTGTGCTGCACACTTTATCATTATTATGTGTTTTTGGTCTTATATATTTTTACATGACCGTGATTAATAAAGATTGTGTATTTTATTCCTATATACTTTGTATTGGTTTTTCTAGACACGGATCATGGACATGAGTGGCACGGTTTCTGGTGCGAAAACAGTGTCTCTTTTAGTCCCAGACATTTAACAGGCTCTTATCTTTACATTTCTAAGCAAAATATGTTTGGCAAGAAGGCGTTCAAGTGCAAAACTAACATTTGAACTCATATTGAAAAAATCCTGTTACAGAAGTCTATGAGGATATGGCAAAAATGTCCAGAATTTTAAAAATGTATGAGAAATAACTGTTGTTTAAGCATATTTTGCTCAAAGAGACCGTACGAAGAAACAATTGTATTGCAAAGCAGTGTAACCTGTTAGCCTTACGTAAAGGCGTTGTCCCATCTGGACAGCACCTTCTTTAAATGATGACCCACTGGCCATCCGCTGATTGACAATTTTATTTATGTCTCATCCAACCTTTAACAGTTTTCATTTCATCTATATAGTAAAACTGCTGTAAAATCCTGTATTTTGTAAAGGTTCCTCTTTTTACTGATATATGTTGCTATGGTTGGCATCTTATGCAACATCCTGTAATCGCAAATTAAATTTTTTTTTTTCTTCCTCAATTTATTTAGTTTTAAAGAATGTAGCCTTATGGGACTGTATTACCCCACCTGTTGTGGAGCTCAGGCTCACTGCAGGTGGCTCCTGCCCTGTTTGTCATTGCTGATACTTTTGTGCACTAAGGGCATCAGAATGTTGAATTATGAGAACTTGGTACCAATATCAAAACCACATCACTGTCATTAAGACTAAGCCATATTCATGTCTCACATTTTTCATTTACCCTTTAAAGACTCATTGTGTCTCAACAACATCTGTTGTGTTTAAAAGTCACGCTCAACCTACTACAGATTAGTACCCTAAATTTACAGTACTTTGTAGTTTACCTAACATAAGCACTGATTTGTCAAAGTGCAGAGGAGGGGTGTCTCAGACTACCAAAGTCTGTTGTACATAGGGTAGTCTGAAAACCTGGCGGTCAGTTCACATACATGAGGGGATTGGGAAGTAAGCTAAAGCAAAATCAAAGGAGATGACACAAATAATGTTAACTATACATTCTGCATATATAGTGACATTTTTACTGTTAACTGGAGTCAGTTCTTTGTAGAGGCAGGGACTTCTATTAGAAATATAGGTGCTGTGTATCCTATGGAAGTTTATTGTGACATTTAGTAAGCAACACTAAGCCCAACTAAAAGGCCATTTGGCCCACTGTGTTGGAAAGCACAGTATGCTACACTGTCCTATGCTGTTATAGAAAATATATACCACTATTGACCAGCTCAATTGAGGGCTAAAAGAAGCCTCTTGTACTCTGTCGGGGAATGGATCCCTAAGGAAACTTTTGACAAATATATGGGGAGCACTTCCCATCGTGTAGTCCAAAAGCAGGGCTCGGAGACAGTGTGCACAGAACATACTGACTTGGTTCAGGAATGTTTTCTCTAGTAGATGGTAGGTAATTAATTTAAAATGAATGTCAACTACTTTTGGGGAGGTTTTTTTTTAGCAATAAATTGGATGTCAAATGATTTTTATTTTCACTCCTTTTTGGTAGAATACATATTGAAAGTATAGGTAAAGACAATATCCTTTAACGTTTATAGTTGGCATCATGACACAACTATTTTATCTTTTAAACATCGATTTAATATCTTAGTCCATTTTCAAAACCTATGTGGAACTGCAGATTAAATCCATCCAGACACAGCATGCTTTCATTTTTTTCAAACGTCTGGGAATTTCCCTCTGAGATAATAAGTTACTAGTTCAGCAAAATTAATTCATCTGTCCCAGACCAAATTTACATAGTAGAATGGAATATAACCTTTGAGCTGTTCCATTGACAAGACTAGGTCTGCACAAGTTTCATTTAGGAAATTATTCAAAGCGCAACAAAATCTAGAAAATTCCTACATACTGGACAAGATCAGGTTCCAATGACTGAACCTTGTGGATTATCATACACATTAGTTTATATTTCCATTATTATCTGACAAAGTTTTTA
Organism: Phyllomedusa bahiana; assembly: GCA_025379985.1. Lineage (NCBI taxonomy): Eukaryota > Metazoa > Chordata > Amphibia > Anura > Hylidae > Phyllomedusa > Phyllomedusa bahiana. Next base: position 7,251 of record JAODAL010023144.1, read on the forward strand.
TATGTTTTTTGGGCTGATGGACACCTGTACTTGGCTGCTCTAAGCTGCAATCAGATCAGCCATGAGCTTCCATGTGTTAATTCTAAATGCCATTTTAAGTGGTTGTCTCTAGTCAGTCCCTTTCATACACACTGTAAGAACTTATGGACATCATAGACAGGGATCTCTCTATCAACCAAACCTACTGGCTGCTCTGGTGGACTTAATCCAACCATGTAAATGGCTCCCATGTACTGCTATACGTCCTATATTTCCCATGTAGTATCTGCTGATCTTAGAGCTTTAAAAGCCAGACATGTTAATTGCCACCTTTTTTTTATGAGACAACTCGCAAGTGGGTGCATTTAGGTGATAACAGCTGAAATTACTAGCAACTGACAGCTACAGTCATACTAGCAGACCTGGCTTTGCACAGGTCTATTTCATTTATACATTTTGTACTTAAAGGGGTTTTGCCACGATCTCATTTCATACCTCCTGTATTCAGCTCTGTGTGCTTAGAAGGGGACGTGTGTGATTTGTTTGAATTGCATATCATGTGACCCAGCAGGATGACATCACCATGTCTCTCCTCTTTCTAGTCAAATAAAGATTTGTTTATGTGTAGTGTTGTGTATAGCTACACTGTAGCTCAGAGGTAAAGTTTTTAGCTATAGACACAAAGGTCCTAGGTTCAAATCCCTGCAGGAACCAAGCCTGTGGATTTTTTTTTACTCTTTATCAATTCACAGACCTGATTGAGGTTTCTTTTTTATTTGCACTGTTTAACTAATTACTAAGGAGTACAGAGGACAGAAGTAGAATGACAGCACCTGGGGTGGAACACTCAGTAGCTGTCTGAGAGGAGAGGTGATGTTTGAGCATGTCTGACCAGGACTGAGGAGCGCCTGTCACTGGTCATATTCCTTGGAGACGAGCTGTAAACAATGGATCACTAAAGGAGCAGCTAAAACAAAAACGGTCCAGAATTTTTAATAATGATGAGTGGTAAAAATGTTTATTATTTAATTTGCAAACTTCCCACGTCAATTTCACTTCGTGGCAAAACCCCTTTAAGTGCACAACAGTGCTTGCATTCTTTCTCCATTCAGACAATCTGAAGCAACCAAGATTGACCATATTGGGATTTTGAATTAAAATGGGAAACAAAATTACAAATATCAGCTCATCGATTAGCATATCTCATTTGGTCAGCCTGAAGATGGGTTTGGGAATGCTGTGGAGTCTCTGCTGCTCGTCTGTCTTTCTGAGACTACATCTATTCCAAATGTCAGTGGCACACTAACAACTAAGTAAGCATCAAAGGTATATAGGAATTTTTGAAAATGCATTACTGCTAAGGAAATATGAAAACCTGGGATTCTTAGTTCACAGTTTTGATCAAAAATGTTTAAGCTCACCTCCCAATTGCGTCAAGGGGTTCCCAGCACAGGTGAGTCCTTACAAGATAACGTTTCCTATCTTGGGGCCTGTTCAGACAAGTACAACTCAGGGATTGAAAAGGACTAGCTACTGTATAATCCTGCACTGGTTTAAAAGAGGTAGGCAGAGTGCAATAAGCAAATGTGGCAGCCAAACAAAGTTTTTGTAGTCTGTATGAGGAGTGGCTGCCTCATTGGCTTATTGCACTCCGCCTACCTCTTTTAAACTAGTGTAGGATTATTCAGTAGCTAGTCCTTTTCACTCCCTGAGATGTTGTAGTCTGAACAGGCTCCAAGAAAGGTAACGTTTTAGTGGTAACAGGACTCACCTGTGCTGGGATCCCCTTGACGCAATTGGGAGGTGAGCTTAAACATTTTTGATCAAAACTGTGAACTAAAAATCCCAGGTTTTCATATTTCCTTAGCAGTAATGCATTTTCAAAAATTCCTATATACCTTTGATGTTTGTCGAGTCTGTTGGAGAGTTTCAGAAGCTTGCTGTTGGCTGTGACGCATAAGGTCAGCTAAGAGATGGGCTAGGGTTGTCTGAGGGGTCTCTGCTGCTCCTCTATCTCACTGACACTGTAGTCGTGCCTCTGCTGGGGAGTTTAAGCAGCTAGTTGTTCACTGTGATGCATCAGGTCAGCTATGAGATGGTTTGGGGTCTTCTGGGAAGTTGCTGCTGCTTACTTGTCTTACTGAGACTACAGTCATGCTTAAGGCTGCTGGGAAGCTTGAGAAGCTCGCTGTTGACTGTGACAGATCTGGTCAGTCTTGAGTCTCCTAAGAGGTTTCAGCAACCAGGACAGCTGCCATGTGCTTTGCCACAGGAGTTTTTCATCCAAGTACAGGGTTCCTTTATGGAGGCATGACTGGTGTGAAAGGGTTTTCATTCATGAGAATGGTCACATTTAATATAGATACGGTTTTCATGGTGAGAAAGAAAAATGGCTGGGTTGTAATTTGTCAAAATTTGAGGTTTGATATCTTTGAGAGCTGCAGCCCAGCAAAAACTTCTAATTTGCCTATCTGCCAAATTTGGTAAAAATTGGTCCAGTCGTCTGGGCATGCATAAAATATATATATATTACACCGCTCACATTTTTGTAAATACTGTATTATATCTTTTCTTGGAACAACGTGGAGTATATGACACTTTGCTACAATGTAAAGTAGTCAGTGTACAGCTTGTAAAACAAAGTACATTTGGTGTGCCCTCAAAATAACTCAACACACAACCATCAATGCCTAAATGTGGCAACAAAAGGGAATATGGACAAATTAGGTCCAAAGTGTCGATATTTTGTGTGACCACTATTATTTTCCAGCACTACTTTAACTCTTCTGTGCATGGAGTTCACTAAAGCTTCATAGGTTCCACTGGAATCCTCTTCCATTCCTCCATGATGACATCATGGAGCTCGTGGATGAGACCTTGTGCTCCTTTACCTTCTGTTTGAGGATGCCCCATAGATGCTCAATAGGGTTTAGGTCTGGAAACCTGCTTGGCCAGTCCAGCACCTTTTACCCTGTTTTTCTTTAGTGAGGCAGTGGTCATCTCTAAGGTATGTTTGAGGTCATTATCATGTTGGAATACTGCTCTGCGGCCCAATTTCCAAAAGAAGGGGGATCATGCTCTGCTTCAGTATGTCACAGTACATGTTGGCATTGATGGTTCCCTCAGTGAAGTGTAGCTCCCCACAGCCAGCAGCACTCATGCAGCACCAAACCACTACCATGCTTGACTATAGGCAAGACACACTTGTCTTTGTACTCTTCAGCTGGTTGTTTCCACACGCGCTTGATTCCATCTCAACTAAATAAATTTATCTTGGTCTCATCAGACCAAGTGACTGTTCCAGTAATCCATGTACTTAGTCTGCTTGTTTCAGCAAACTGTTTGCTTTCTTGTGCATCATCTGTAGAAGAGGCTTAATTCTGAGACGACAGCCATGCAGACCAGGCAGCCATTTGATGCAGTGTGGCTAATGGTCTGAGCACTGACAGGATGACCCCTCTCCACCCTTGTAATCTCTGCAGCAATGCTGGCAGCACTCATCTCTGGATATGACACTGAGCACGTGCACTCAACTTCTTTGGTAGTTACATGGGGAACTAATGGATACTGGTAGGACATAACAAGATCACATTGCGAGTGACACAAACCAAGAATAGATAGGTGTTTGCAAAGCTTTAATTATGATATTTTGTTTACCATTGACACATTTAAATTTCTGGAGAATATTTCTTAAATCCTTCTCTAGACCAGTCCTGCGCTGCTAATTATCGACCAGTCTCTAATCTGCCCTTCATCTCGAAACTCCTGGAACGCTTGGTCTACTCTCGCCTAATCCGCTATCTCTCTACCATCTCTCTTCTCGATACGCTACAATCCGGTTTCCGCACCCTTCACTCCACGGAAACTGCTTTAGTTAAAGTCTCAAATGACCTCCTAACAGCAAAATCTCCGGATAACTATTCGTTGCTGCTTCTCCTGGATCTCTCAGCAGCGTGTGACACTGTTGATCACCACCTTCTCCTCAGCATGCTCAGCACCATTGGCCTCCAGGACACCGCTCTCTCTTGGTTCTCATCTTACCTGTCTGATCACTCCTTCAGTGTCTCTTTTTTTCGGATCTACCTCCTCTTCTCTACCTCTTGATGTTGGAGTTCCATCAGCAGATTTGGCTTCCAGTACCATCTCTATGCTGATGACACTCAATTATACACCTCTTCCCAAGACATCACTCCTGCCCTGCTACAAAACACCAGTGACTGTCCGCTGTCTCAGACATAATGTCTTCTCTGTATCTCAAACTAAACCTCACTAAAACCGAACTTCTGGTCTTTTCTGCCATCTAGTAACCGACCTTACCCTGCTATTTCTATTTCAGTGTGTGGTACCACCATTACTCCTAGGCAGCAGGCCCGCTGTCTGGGGGTTATACTAGATTCTGATCTGACCTCTCCCCTCTTCGATTTCCTGAATGCGGCAGCCAGGCTCATCTTTCTTTCCAGCCGCTATACTGATGCCTCTACCCTGTGTCAGTCACTGCACTGGTTGCCCATTCAGTACAGGATACAACATAAACTCTTCACACTCACCCATAAAGCTCTCCACAGCGCTGCACCCCCCTACATCACCTCCCTCATCTCTGTCTACCACCCTACCCGCTCTCTCTGGTTACATTCCTCAATCATCCGAACTTCCCATGCCTCTCTGCAAGATTTCACACGTGCGACACCAGTTCTCTGGAACATGCTACCGCGGGCGATCAGGCACATTCACAACCCTCATAGTTTTAAGAGGGCCCTGAAAATACATCTTCTCGGTCTGGCCCACCAAGATCCCTAACTGCTATCACACACATCTGTCACTTCCTACACTAGGGCACTCACAGGCACTTATCTGTATATAGATGTGCTGTCTGGTGTGCAGGTTCATCCATTTTTCATGTAAACCACCCCCTATTTATGAAACAAGGCTGGACCATTGTAAACTTAGCACTTCTCACCGTTTGTTTCACCTATATACCCTAATAGATTATAAACTCTCGCAAGCAGGGCCCTCCCACCTTGTGTCTCATCTGTAAGTTCTTTTAATGTGTAATGTCTGTAAGTATACCCTCTACATTGTACAGCGCTGCGGAATATGTTGGCGCTACATAAATAAAGATTATTATTATTCTCTTCCAAAGAATAGGTATGAATGACACTCGAAATACAGCAGGACATTATGGTTAGAAAAGCAGGGCAGACAGAAAAGGTGACCGGTTTAACTAAGCCCATTCATTTACAGCATTGTCCATAAGTTTTAGACAAGTGTGAAAAAAATGCTGCAAAGTAGAACGCTATATGTTTATTTTTATCAACTAACAAAATGCAAAGTGAATAAACAAAAGAGAAATCAAATCAATATTTGCTGTGACCACCATTGCCTGAGTCCTGGAAGTGGTAATGTGGTCCCCTGCAGGTATCTGATCTCAACGTCGTTGAGCTGTCTGGGATTACATGAAGAGAGAGAATGATTTGAGCAAGCTACATCCACAGAAGATCTATGGTTTCTTCTCCAAGATATTTGGAACAATCTGCCTGCCGAGTTTCTTCAACAAATATACAAGTATCTAGAAGAACTGATATTAAAGGGTGATCACACTGAACACTGATTTTGTTTTATTTTCTGTTTTGTTCACTTTAAACGTTAATTAATAAAAATGAACTTTTAACACTTCTATTTTTTACAGCATTCTTACTTTGCAGCATTTTTCCACACCTGCCTAAAACTTTTGCACAGTATTATAGTTCTACATGAAATATATTCTCTGAAAGTAGGTCAAACGAAAAAATTCTGAAAAGCATTTTAAACCTCCACAAGAATTTTATCGAAACATAAATCACCTTGCCCCAACCAGTTTAGCTACCTGAATTGTGGGGTAAGCATGCATCCTACTGTAACTCAATCAGGCAAAGAGTATATACTGTGGTATGCGTACTACAAGGACCCTCCAGGGGTGGTGCATGACACAGAGAATCAAACCGCACTATAAAGAGTATCCCTGCTTCATATCATAGATTTTTATCATAGATACACTTCAACTGTAAGTAGCTTTTTCTTTATTATGTTTTTTTTGTCTGTACTTATACCCCCTAAATTGTATAGTGCTGTGGAATATGTTGGCACTATATAAATAAAGATTATTATAATTATATTATTTTTTTTTTAATTAAAAGTATGATTTTAAATACTAGTCTACAAATTTAACTTTTTTTCTGTATATGGTTTGTGAGTGAGTGCATTTAACTAACTTTGGGATTCTGAATTCAGTGGTGAAATCAGATTCTTTCTATCACATCACGTTTAAAAGATACACAGTAATTATAATTATCAAAGACAATATTGAGACATTGACAAAATTAATCATCTCTTTCAGCTATTAGAAGTCAAAATAGCGCTTCTACATTAAATTATATGTTACATATTGACTAAACTATAAACTCTAACAAACCAAAGCGTACCTCAAACATAATAATACAAGTACAGTGGTACTTTGAGATACGAGTTTAATTCGTTCTGTGACCTTGGTCTTGACTCAAATTACTCTTATGTCAAAGCAAATTGTCCCATAGAAATGAATTCAAACATCCTTAATCTGTTCCACGCAGTCCAAAATCGCCACAATTTCTTATGTTTATAAACAAACGTACACTGTATAAATATACTGTATGCAGTATAATAAAAGAATGTAAACAAAAACTGGTTTAAGTGTGTTCACCTTGAAATTGAGACGAAGATGCTGCTGAAGATGGAGGGGGAGGAGATTGCTAGATTTAAATTGTGTTTTTTTTCTCCCCTTCACTTAGGGTGGGTTCATACATTGTTGCTATAATTGCAGATGGTTTGTAGAGCAGATTACTTGTGTAAGATTCACGGATGGCTATAGATTAGGAGCTTTTGAGCAGGAACTGCTGCAATGCACGTCTGCTCTCCTTCACTCTTAACTCAAATAGTCACTTTTAACTCAAAGCACAAACTGGACCAAGCGGCTGTTGTTATCTCAAAAAACTGTTGAGTCAAGATGCTCTTAAGTCGAGATACCACTGTAGTTACAAAGTTTATAGTCAATTTCCTTTGGCGAAATATGATGAGGATGCTTTGCTTTTATAAGGTGTCTTATCAGTCTCTCTCAGCAGCAAAGAGCAGTAATTACACATCATTGCAGTGTACCAGTGTCCCTGGTAACGTTGCTGCATGGCAAGAATGTTTTGTTGAAAACATTCACCTTGTTCCTCACTCACAGCAACCAAGTTCTCAGGAAAAAAGTCAAGACGGGAGTGTAAAAATTGATTTTCAAAGACCTTTTGCAACCCATGTTCTCGTAGTTCTCCAGTAGATTAGTGACTGTTTCCATGTTCTCCAAAAATCCATGAACAATTGCTTTGAAAGACGACCAGGCTGCTAACTCAAGATCCTTTAGCTTAGCATTGAAATTTGGTTCTTTCAACAATTTCTTTATTTGAGACCCTACAAATATGCCCTTCTTTAGCTTGATTATCCCAAAAACTAGAGAAATATGCAATAAACAACTGACTGAACCGTCATAACATGACCAACTTGACAAACTGAGTCTCTGCATCTCATAGTCAGCACCTTTCCATCTGTCACTTTACACTGCATTTTACATCCAAACAATTATATCAGACCATTAAAATTAATAAAATTAATATACATATAGATTTTACAATTTTTAAACAGTAGATCTCAGAGAGATGGAAAACATGTTACACTTAGAAAAAGATCCCAAATTTCACAATATCTCAAAAACTTTGTGATACAACAATTCTGAAGGTAGATTCTAATTCTACATGCAAAAATACATATAAATTGATGCAATACAATCCAGATGCAAAATGACTGTTGACTAATGTAATTAGTTTGCATTTTTTTGCATGAACTAAGTATTTGATACAATAGAAAAACAGAAGTTAATATTTGGTAAAGAAACCTTTGTTTGCAATTACAGAGGTCAGACATTTCCTGTAATTTTTTACCAAGTTTGCACACACTGAAGCAGGGGATTTTGGCCCACTTCTCCTACAGATGTTCTCCAGATCTTTCAGGTTTCTGAGCTGTTGCTAGGCTACATTTAGTTTCAGCTCCCTCCAAAGATTTCTGTTGGGTTCAAGTTCTTGAAATGCTTCTTACGGAGCCACTCCTTAATTGCCCTGGCTGTGTGTTTCAGATAATTGTGCTGCTGGAAGACCCGACCACAAGCTATCTTCGATGCTCTTACTGAGGGATGGAGGTTGTTTTTCAAAATCTTGCGATACATGGCACTATCCATCCTCCCTTCAATACGGTGCAGTCGTCCTGTCCCCTTTGCACTCCCAAAGAATGATGTTTCCACCCCCTGCTTCACAGTTGGGACGGTGTTCTAGTGGTTGTACTCATCCTTCTTCTTCCTCCATACACAGTGAGTGGAATTGATACCAAAAAGTTCTATTTTGGTCTCGTCTGACCACAGGACCTTCTCCCATGTCTCCTCTGGATCATCCAGATGGTCTTTGGGGAACTTCAAACGGGCCTGAACATGTGCTGCCGGGAGCATGGGGACCTTGCGTGCCCTGCAGGATTTTATTCCATGACTGTGTAGTATGTTAACTAACGGTAATCTTTGAGACTGTGGTTCCAGCTCTATTTATGTCATTGACCAGGGCCTCCTGTGTAGTTCTGGGCTGATTCCTGCCCTCTCACAGAATCATCCTTACCCCACGAAGCGAGATCTTGAATGGAGCCCAAGACCGAGGAAGATTGAAAGTCACCTTGTGTTTCTTCCATTCTCTAATAATTGCGGCAACAGCTTTTGCCTTCTCACCAAGCTGCTTGCCTATTTTCCAGTAGCCCATCCCAGTCTTGTGCAGGCCTACTATTTTGTCCTTGGTGTCCTTAGACAGCTCTTTGGTCTTGGCCATGGTGGAGAGGTTGGAGTGTGATTTACTGTGTGAATAGGTGTCTTTTATACAGGTAAGGAATTCAAACATGTGCAATTAATACAGATAATGAGTGCACAGTAGGAGGGCTTCCTAAAGAAAAACTAACAGGTCTGTGAGAGACAGAATTCTGCTGGTTGGTAAGTGATCAAATACTTATTTCATGCAAAAAAATGTAAATTCATTATTTAAAAATCATACAATGTGATTTTCTGGAATTTTTTTTAGATTCTGCCTCTCACAGTTGAAGTGTACCTACGATAAAAATAACAGACCTATCCATTCTACGTAGGTAGGAAAACTTGCAAAATCGCCAGTGAATATAGTACTTAATTTCCCCACTGTAGTGCCCCTAGGGCCCTGCATTAGATCTAACACACAGTATTAGTTTGGCCCAGACTATTTTAAAAACTAGTTAACCACTTCCCGACATATGATGTAAGTTTTCATCAAAGTCAGGAAGGGGTTCTTGCAAATCGCCGTATATTTATGGCATAACGATTGTGCAGCCTCAGAAGCTGTCTCACACAACCGTGGCAGGGAACTGACTGTATTTTACAGTCAAGTACCTGCGCTAATGGCTGGGACACAGTTTACTACAATCCTGGCATTTAACCTTTTTAGATGGCAAAAGCGAGCCCAAAGTCTGACAAAGGCTGCCGGGTTGTCTATGATGTCACCGCGATGAGCGGAGAAAAGCCCACCCCTTCACATTCACATGCACAGATTCCGTCCGAAAACCGACGGAAGAATGTGCTTGTAGAATGATTTATGGGCGGCCCGCGGGCGGGAAATACCAGCCGAAAATGAGCACAACGGGCTCCTATGGAAAACCCGTGCAGCAGTCCCCACTGCACGGGTTTTCCATAGGAGCCCGTTGTGCTCATTTTCAGCCGGTTTTTCAGGCGGTCTGCAAAACCGCAAACCGCCTGAAAAACCGGCCGAAAACCAGTGCCGTGGGGACATGCCCTTACTGTGTAATCTGTACTGGTTAGTCTCCTGGATTACAAACACACTAACTGATTACTCACTTTCTAAAAAGTTTAAATAAGTGAAAAAGCTTGCTCGTAATAATGCAGTTTAATTAGTGCACAGTTTAAACTGTACCAAAACTGCACTGTGTGAAAGCGCCCTTCGTGTTTAAGCCTTGTCAATGAAACAGGAGAGGTTGTTAGAGCTGTCCCATTGATTTCAGATGATTACAGCTGGGCTGTTCACTTTCGTTACACAGAGACTTTCAGGGGCTCATTCTCGAAATAGGGATGGGTAGTAGGGACCCGCACCTATCACACAATGAAGCCGTATCCTATCGATATTCCATCTATGTGTTTGGTTGGTCCCTAAAAGTTTGGTGAAATTTTACCATCAGTTCAAAGAGAAATGCTCCTAGAAGTCGTTGTAAAAGCTACCCGTTATTATTGTGGCATACCACAAAGTCTGGGATCAGCAATCTGCCCCTCTATGAAATTTATACAATTTTGATATATAGGTGAATAATCCTGTTCTAGTACTCATTATTCAGCCGCTTTATTTTCAGACTGAAGTTCATATGAGCATTTTTACATAGGAAAAATGACAGTAAACATTGATAACAGCAAATGCATCATCCAACTCAGATGTGAACAATATGCCTGGCTAATAGTAGACATTGCTATGTTCTTTGTGGTTTAGAATTGCCTTAAAAAGAAAAGGCCGCCATCAGAAATTTCAGGACCCCATACAGTTAGAGAGTCTGCTCTTCCACCACCCCAAAAAAAAAATCTTTCTGGGGTGAAAAAGTAAAAAAAGTACAACTGCGCCATTGTTTATGGGTTTAGTTTTTGTTGGAGTTTTTCACTGTACAGTTTAATTGACATGTTATCTCTATTCTGTTGGTCAGTACTTATACAAAGGCAAAAGAACACCACCACATTATCACTGCATGTCACCACTATACAGTGGGTATGGAAAGTATTCAGAACCCTTTAAATTTTTCACTCATTTTTTTTTGCTGATTAATGTACACTCTGCACCCCATCTTGAAAGAAAAAAACAGAAATGTAGATATTTTTGCAAATTTATTAAACAAGAAAAACTGAAATATGACATGGTCTTAAGTATTCAGACCCTTTGCTCAGTGTTGAGTAGAGGCATCCTTTTCAGCTAGTAGAGCCATGAGTGTTCTTGGGAATGATGCAACAAGTTTTTCATACCTGGATTTGGGGATCCTCTGCCATTCTTCCTTGCAGATCCTCTCCAGTTCCCTCAGGTTGGATGGTGAACGTTGGTGGACAGCCATTTTCAAGTCTCTCCAGAGATGCTCAATTGGGTTTAAGTCAGGGCTCTGGCTGGGCCAGTCAAGAATGGGCACAGAGTTGTTCTGAAGCCACTGCTTTGTTATTTTAGCTGTGTGCTTAGGGTCATTGTCTTGTTGGAAGAAGAACCTTTGGCCCAGTCTGAGGTCCAGAGCACTCTGGAAGAGGTTTTCATCTAGGATATCTCTGTACTTGGCCGCATTCATCTTTCCTTCAATTGCAACCAGTTGTCCTGTCCCTGCAGCTGAAAAACACCCCCATAGCATGATGCTGCCACCACCATGTTTCACTGTTGGGATTGTATTGGGCAGGTGATGAGCAGTGCCTGGTTTTCTCCACACATACCACTTACAATTAACACCAAAAAGTTCAATCTTTGTCTCATCAGACCAGAGAATCTTATTTCTCATAGTCTGGGAGTCCTTCATGTGTTTTTTTGCAAACTGTATGTTGGATTGTAGATGTCTTGCTCTGAAGAGAGGCTTCCGTCGGCGCACACTGCCATAAAGCCCCGACTGGTGGAGGGCTGCAGTGATAGTTGACTATGTGGAACGTTCTCCCTACTGCATCTCTGGAGCTCAGCCATAGTGATCTTGGGGTTCTTCTTTACCTCTCTCACCAAAGCTCTTCTCCCATGATTGCTTAGTTTGGCGGGACGGCCAGGTCGAGGAAGAGTTGTAGTCGTTCCAAACTTCTACTATTTAAGGATTATGGAGGCCCCTGTGCTCTTAGGAACCTTGAGTGCTGCAGACAGTAGTTTGCCTTGCCACAATTCTGTCTCTGAGCTCCTTGGGCAGTTCCATAGACCTCATGATTCTCATGTGCTCTGACATGCACTGTGAGGTCTTTTATAGACAGGTGTGTGCCTTTCCTAATTAAGTCCAATCAGTTTAATTAAACACAGATGGACTCCAATGAAGGAGTAGCACCATCTCAAGGAGGATCAGAAGGAAATGGACAGCATGTGAGTTAAATATGAGTGTCACAGCAAAGGGTCTGAGTACTTATGACCATGTGATATTTCAGTTTTTCTTGTTTAATACATTTGCAAAAATATCTACAGTTCTGTTTTTTTTTCTTTCAAGATGGGGGCAGAGTGGACAATAATCAGCAAAAAATGAACTTTTTGGATCTTACCAAATGGCTGCAATGAAAGAAAGAGTGAAAAATTTAAAGGGGTCTGAATACTTTCCGTACCCACTGTATAGTGACTAATACCATCATAATGATACTGACTAATATGACAAATAACAATATAAAAAGACCAAATAATACCAACACAAATCACTACTAGGTGATAAATACCTCCATACTATTAGTCATCAAATCAATATACCAAGACCAATATTACCAATAAAATAATATACAAGAACCAAATAATACCACCACATCATGACCACATCAACACCATAAAGTGACTGAATAATACCATCATACTGTTACTAAATATAAACCATTACACTAATATTATTGCCAAAAGTAACCATGTAGTGGTATAACCCAGTTGTACGAAGCTCTGCAGACATATAAGTGATTACAGTGCAGTTACATCCAGGGACTCACAGGAGACATCTTCTCTGATGGTAGTCCTTTACTTTCCTTTTTCTTCTCCATCCAGTCCAGACTGTCAAGACGACTTCTCCCAGCCACGACTTGTCCCTAACGTATTTACAACAAACACTTTTCACCTGTGTCCCCCCCCCTCTAGACAAACACACCCTCCATAGTGCCCCAGATGGTAATAATGACCTCCTGGGTGCCCCACACAGTAAATTTACCTCTAAACAGTTCAAGTGCCCTCAAACAATTATAGGGCCCCGATATGTAAGTAGGTAGTAGGTACTCCAGTTGGTAAGTAGGTAGAAGCTAGATACACACCCCTTATAGTAGGTAGTCCCCCCAAAATTAGGCAGGCAGATAGGTAAATGCTCTTTATAGGTAAGTCAGTGGTACACAGCAGAGGCAGGGAGCAGATTGCTTCCTGCCCAGCTGTACTTTTCATTTATATATGTGTTCTGAGATTGTGGTTACCATGGTGTCGGTTACCATGGTAGCTGGAAGACTAATGAAGGCTTTCATAACTGCCATAGAACAGCCACCCTCGTACACCCTTCTGCATTATCTGTATACCTATTTCTCTCAAACGAGGAGGACTGTTAAAGTAGAAAAAAAAGTTTTAAAAGTATAAAAAATAACTTAAAAAATTTAAACGTTCCAATCACCTCCATTTTACAAATAAAAGAAGAAGAAAAAAATAATAAAAAAGTTACATATAACTGGTATTGATGCATCTGTAAAAAAAAAATCATAATTTATCCCATACGCTAAACACCATAGATGATAAAAAATTACAACGGCCAAAATTGTTTTTATTTAGATGAAAAAATAAAAAATGTATCGCTTTTGGAAGGCGGAGAAAACAAATGAAGAGCCATAGTATTATGACCATGAGGTGGGAAAGGGTTAAGATCTCTTTTAACCAAAGGAAATAAAAGAAAGTTGCACATAGTGAGACTGGTGAATGTGGAGGGTGTCATCAAAAAGTGCTTAACACTCTGTGTTGTGTGGGTAGATGCGTTGTCATGATGAACCAGTCACCTGTCTGCTACAAATCAGGATGTTTTCTCTATAAATCATGATGCAACCTTTGGTTAACTGTTTGACCCTGGGTTACAAATTCTGAGTATGTAATTCCTCTCACGTCAGAGAACCAAAGGACTGCTGTTTTCACATTTGACTTTTTGGGAACAAAAAGCTCTATTGTTGTTCTGTTTCTGGATCAGAACCATAGCACCACAATTCATTCCCAATTATGACTTTGGAAAAACAAATCAAGGTCACACAGCCAGGCGAGTGTCAGGGCTAAGCAGATAAGGCATGAATTTTTCTGGAACTTATTTCATGCCCAATTCCTCCATTGACAGGAACTCGATGAAATCCCGGTCAACTTCGAGTTCATCCATAGTCCATTGGAGATCTTCCAGGCATTTTAGCACATTTTCATCAGTTCCAGCAGTTAAAGGATGTACAGAACAAGGTTGATCATTAATTGACATTTCACCTGAATACAAACGGGAGAACCATTTGTAAATGTGTGTTTTACTGAAGGTGGCTTCCTTGCACATTGTTCATATGATTCAGCCATAAGAAAACAGGCAAAAGTAAAGTCGGCTGGCGTACTGCCTCAGAAGGGTTCCACGAACACTCACCTAGTAACAGATACCTGTACTACTAACACCATGCCTTCCAGAAGATGATTCCTGTTTCTTTTGGATACCCATACTCATACAATATGTGCACTGCATAATTTTAATCTAATATGCTGCCCTTAAAGAGTATAGTTAGTATAAGGCTTTTTTACAGATCAGTGATGAACATCTCTCCCTGCGGATGTGTTTCACCCTAAAATCCACAGCAACTTTACAGATAAGAGAAGCAAACCGACCAGGAATAGACTAGGATTACAAAGTAGCCCTGGCACCTATCCCCAGTCACAAATAATATCGCCCCTTCACCCTCATAATGTGAAGGAAACCGCATTGTGAAATCCCGCAAATTTTGCTCTCTATCCTGCCATTGGCACTCTCGTCAAGGGTTTTTTGCACTGTAGACATCTATCACATCTATCACCTATCCTAATCACATATTGAGAAAATCTTGGTCATGGGCAAGCGTGAGCAGTGCTGCTCTATTCAAAGTCTATGGCAATGATGACGATAGGCGAGTGCTATACCCTTTTATCTTTGTCACTCCCATAGACTGAATGGAACAGCACTGTGCATGCTCAGCTGTGGCACAATTCAAGACTTCCTTACTGCGTGAACAGGTGAATTGGGGCCCCTGTTTAAATGATTGTGGGGTTCCCAGTAATGCGATCCCTAGAAATCAGACATCATCTATCCTGTGGATAAAGGGAAAATCCATTTAAATATGTTATCCACACAATGGTAGGAGAAAAATAAAAGTGCAACATAAAAACATCTACGTCACACTACACCCCCTCGCATTATGTAACACACTGCACCCTCTGTAATTATATTATATGCCACACACCCTAAAATCATACCATACACTGTACCCACTTAAATAATTTATAGCATATACCACACGCCATAAACCATATTACACACTTTACCCTTTGAAATTAATTATGTTACACTCTGTACCCCTAGAAATTAATTATAATGCATACCATAAAACTTGGTGGTCTAGGGCAGTATAGAGGTTAAGGTATCGACCACTGGTAGTGTAGGGCAGTGAATGGGTTAATATAAGCTTTTCTGGTAATCTATGTAATAAAGGGGCTAATGTAAAGATCCCTGGTGTAGGGCAGTGGAGTAATGCTACATACTCCGGGGCCTTAGAATTACTCACCTCTTCAGGCTCTAGTATTGTCCTGGCTGTTAGTTCCTGTTTCAGTACAGGTACTAAGTGAACTATAGCTATATAGCTCCACAGTTCACTCTATGACTACAACAACATTCAGCCCAATCATTAAAGAGGCTGTCATCCTGTGACAGGTGACCGATGACTGACCTGGCCCTGGATTATCAGTGTGGGCCTGAAAACAGCACTTTGTGGCCCAGAGCAGAGAGAACTGTTAGGAGGGCAAACTCGGGATGTCCACATAATGTATCTGAATGGCCGCTATGTAACACTACATTTCCTCTGCAACAGGATCTATAGCCATGGTGCTTATTTTAACCCATTACTGACATGAGATATAGATGTCTGTTATGATATCAGGTGGGGACATGGAGCAGGTTTGGACCTGAGTTTTCACAACACAATTGCAAGAGGCAGAGCAGTTGGCATGGCAGCCATTAGCTAATGAAAACCGCCAGCCCTACTATGCTACTCCTCCCATTAGACCCTGTCTCTGGCAAATGTAGTAAATGTGCATTAGGGTATGTTCACACAGCTTATTGCGGCGCGTATAGCACAAGCGCGCAATACGCCAGGTGCACGTAATTACAAAGCACGAGGGTGCCGGCACCCTGCCAGCCCAATTGACATGTCAATTCTCCCCCCGCGCGTACAAGATGATCGTATTGTACACACTGGGAGACAACCATAATTGTGGCACGCATTTTGCGGCGTATAAATGCGTGGCGAAATAAGCCGTGTGAACATACCCTTACACTGTGACGCATTAGTATGGCAGTGGTTTTGTACAAAAAGGCCCTTTCCCTAGTGAACAAGTACCCTAGGGGATGAAAAAATGTAAGTAAAAAAAATGTAATTTAAGTTTTAAAAATATAAAAAAATTCAAAATAGTGCCCTTTTCCCATTGATCATCTAAAACAATAAAAAATGAATATTAGTATCAATATGTCCATAAACGTCTGCTCTAATACACATATATTATCAGTTAGAATGCATTAAAAATAATTTTTTATGTTTATCAAGTAATAAAATACAAACTGAATGAATAATAGAGAAATCAAATCAGTATTTGGTGTGACCACCCATTGCCATTAGTTCTTTTAGGTACTTGCACACATTTTGTGAAAGAACTCAGCAGGGAGGTTGTTCACAACATCTTAGAGTATTAACCACAGACCTTCTGTAAATGTAGGCCTGCTTCTGTCTCATGATGTAATCCCAGACAGACTCGATGATGATAAGCTGCTTAGTGGCTACATCATCACTTCCAGGAGTCCAAAGATAAAGACTGATCACCCCAAATATTACATTGATTTTGATGTCTCTTTTATTCACTCACTTTGCATTTTGTTAATTGATAAAAATAAACTATTAAAATTTATTTTAAAAGCATTCTTACTTAACAGCAATTTCACACCTGTCCAAAACTTTTGCACAGTACTGTGTTTGCATCGTTTGTTCATATAGTTGGAGCATCAGGTGCGCCCACTAAATTATCCCTAGACTTTGAATTCAGAGAAAAGATCATCAGTCTTCATATTGTTACAAGAACAATGAAAAGTATGGGTCATTTCAGTAAGGTCCCATTCACATCACATTTCTGCTCCCCATTTAGGGTATCCATTGAGCTACCGTGAAAATAATACAGTATCTGCATTTGACACAAAACTATGTTCTACCAAGCTTCTGTGTCTGATGCAGAAAACGAATACATTTGGTAAATAGAGCAAACTTAGTTAAAATTTTTGATACCACAAATGGGGAGCAGCAAGTAACACGTTCTATGCTGGTAGTTCATAATAGACCTGTAAATCTGTGATTTGTTACGAATTCTGTGGCAGTGCAGCTGCTGGACATGTGTGCCACTAAAGTGATACAAGAGGTAAAATGTGCTTGTTTTATACAGTGGCAAAGGTGCATGCAGCAGAGAAAGAGGCATTTCAGGAGTCTAAAACCTGGAGTAGGACCTTGCTGTTAAAGTTGAATTAAACAGGTTGAATTGACAATCTGGTTTTTCGACTCGTGTACTGAGTGTCAGGGCTAGGTGGCGCTCAGCCTGCAGGGAGCAACAGTCTGCAGCAGGTGATCAGCGACCCCACCCGGATAGACAGTCTGCTGGAGGCTGTGTGAGTGACAGAGGTCCAGCCACTCCGGACAGGGGGCGTGTCGCACCAGCCAATGGGAGAACCCGGAGGCCGCTCCAATCAGCTGCAGGGGCGATATCCGGGAATCCCATTTAAACTCCCTGCTGGCTGAGTGCTGCGCCTGTGATATTTCCTGGCTGCCTAGTTTCCTTGTGATTTGTATTGTGCTGTTTTTTAGTGTACCAGACCCCGGCTTGTTTACTTACCTCGGCTTGTCATCTGATTTTGTACTTCGCTCCCGTTCGTGTTTGACCTCGGCTTGTTTATGTTTTCTCTCTGGTTCTGGTTTGTGGCTTGGTGTTCCTGATTCTGGTTATTGACCCGGACTGTCTGACCTTTCTTCCTCCTGACGGCCCCAGCACTCTAGCAGTGCAGGGACTGTCGCCCAGTTGGTGTCTGCTGCCTAGGGCAGCACGTCAAGTAGGCAGGGAGAGTGGGCTGAGTTCCAGTCAGGGCTCACTGTACCCCCCTTGACGTGACAATATCACAGGCCCAAAACCGTCATTGCTCTCCAGAAATTATGAACCAGCTCTGGTAGAGCAGATGCAGGGGCTTACCCAGGTAGTTCAAGATCTGGCGCTGCGGGCAGGAGACTTCCCCAAGTCCAAATGTCCCTGCACTACCTTCCCCTCCTGGGGAACACCCTAGTCAGTTGCATGACAGGTTCTCAGGCAACAGGAAGGCTTCTCTGACATTTAGGGAAGGATGTCGCCTGTATTTTAGGCTCCGCCAACGTACCTTGTGCAATGAGGAGCAGAAAGTGGGAATAGTTATGTTCCTACTTCAGGGTCCCTCCCAGGAGTGGGCATTTTCATTGCCGCCTGATTCGGCAGAACTGTCTTCTGTGGACAGGTTCTTTGCCACCTTAGGTGTACTTTTTGATGACCCTGATAGGGAAGCTGTAGCCGAGGCTCAGCTGACCACATTGAGGCAGGGTCAAAAGACTGTGGAGGAGTTTTGCTCTGAATTTCGTCGCTGGTGTGTTCCGTCTGGGTGAAATGACCCAGCTCTTAGATGCCAGTTTAGATTAGGGTTAGCTGACCACGTGAAGGATTTATTGGTGGCTTACCCTACCCCTGGTACTTTAGATGAGGCTATGGCACTAGCCATTCGTCTGGACAGACGTTTTAGGGAGAGACATCGCGAAAAGGCTTCCCCTCCAGTGGTCCACACCATGTTCCTTTCTACACCCATTGTTTCCGATTTAAACCCAGAGGAGCCCATGCAAGTGGGGGCTTCTTCCGCGACTTCTGCTCAGGGGTTGTGTTTCTACTGTGGCGAGGATGGACACGGCATTCGGGAGTGCTCCAAACGGAAGACCAGGCCGGAAAAACTCCAGCGCCTAGGTGATTTGCAGGAAGGTCACCTAGGCGAACAGGTAATTCCTATTGTATCCAAAAAGTTGCTGCTCCCAGTTAAGATCTCATATTTGTCGCTGTCAGGTTCTGGGAAGGCTTTTGTGGATTCTGGGTCAGCTTCCAATTTTGTAAATGCATCCTTCGCCAAACGTCTGGGCCTACCTTGGAAGCCTCTCTCTGATTCCCTGCGGGTTGTGGCAATTGACTCTACTCTGCTGACAAAGGGTACAATCCAACATTGTACTCCTGAACACGAGATGTTGGCAGGATCCATACATAATGAGAGGTGTACTCTATTTATCATGGAGGGGCTGCCCTGTCATACTGGGCAATACAGAGGTAGAACAGATTCCTGTTTTCATTCGTGACTTTGCTCAAGTATTTTCTCAGAAACAGTCAGAGATACTACCCCCTTATAGATCTTATGACTGTGCCATTGACCTATTGCCCGGAGTGAAGTTTCCTAAGGGGAAGATATATAATCCGTCACGTCCTGAAAGACTAGCCATGAAGCAATATATTGCAGAAAGCTTACAGAAGGGGCATATCCGACCTTCTGTGTCCCCTATGGGTGCAGGATTTTTCTTTGTAGTGAAAAAGGATGGAGGCCTTCGTCCATGCATAGACTACCGTGAGCTTAATAAGATAACGGTAAAAAAACAATATCCCTTACCCTTGATTCCTAATCTGTTCAATCAAATCCAGGGAGCGAAGTGGTTTTCCAAGTTAGACCTGAGGGGGGCCTATAACCTCATGCGTATCTGAGAAGGGGATGAGTGGAAAACCGCGTTTAACACTCCTGAGGGTCATTTTGAGTATCTGGTGATGCCGTTCGGGTTGTGTAATGCTCCTGCGGTCTTCCAGAATCTGGTTAATGATGTTTACCGAGAACTCATTGGGTTGTTGCATGGTCGTTTACCTGCATGACATTTTAATCTATTCGAAGGATTGGTCGTCACACGTTAAACACGTATGACAAGTATTGCAAATCCTGAAGGAGAATAGTTTGTCTGTCAAGCTTGAAAAATGTGTTTTTGGAGTGTAGGAGGTACCTTTTCTTGGGTACATCCTGACTCCTAACTCATTCTGTATGGACCCCTGTAAAATTCAAGCTATTATTGATTGGGTCCGCCCTTCGTCCCTGAAGGCCCTACAGCGATTCCTAGGGTTTGCTAATTACTATCATAAATTTATTCGTAATTTTTCCGTCTTAGTTTGGCCGATGACTGACATGACTAAGAAGGGGGTACAGTTCAGTAACTAGCAACCCGAGGCCATAGAGGCGTTTTACAAATTTAAGCAGTGTTTTGTATCAGCTCCTGTGTTGATTCAAACAGATCATACCAAACCCTTCGTCGTAGAGGTTGATGCTTCTGAGTATGGTGCAGGGGCGGTCCTGTCTCAGGGATCAGCTACTATGACTAACCTTCGCCCTTGTGCCTTCTTTTCGCGTAAATTTTCCTCGGCTGAAAGGAATTATGACGTTGGGAATCGGGAGTTATTGGCTATTAAATGGGCCTTCGAGGAATGGCGCCACTTCCTCGAAGGTGCCCAGCATCAAGTAATGGTTCTTACCGATCATAAGAACCTTACCTTTTTAGAGAATGCTAAAAGGTTGAATCCACGTCAGGCACGTTGGGCATTATTTTTTACACGTTTCAACTTTGTTGTTACTTACAGAACAGGTTCTAAGAATGTTAAAGCTGATGCGCTAACTAGAAGCTTCTGTGTCAGCCACGATTCCCAGGAGGATCCAGTACCTATATTGCCCAAGGAGACTGTTGTTTCAGCTATTTCCCCTGATTTAGCCACTGAGATTAAGACCCACCAGGATATGAGACCTGCTAATAGTCCTGTTTCGAAGGTCTTTGTCCCCACTCAGTTCTGGCTACAATTATTAAAAGAATTTTATGATTCTGTTTTATCTGGACATCCCAGAGTGTCTGGCACAAAGAGACTGATTTCTCGTAACTACTGGTGGCCATCATTGTCTCGTGATGTTGAGGCCTATGTGGCATCTTGTGAAGTCTGCGCTCGGGCAAGGGTTCCCAGAACTCATCCTCCTGGCGACCTTTGCCCTCTACCAATACCTGAACATCCGTGGACCAAGATTTCCATGGATTTCATGACGGACATTCCTCCTTCGGAGGGCAAAACGGTTATTTGGGTGGTGGTGGACCGTTTCAGCAAAATGTGCCATCATGTGAGTTACCGTCATCCAAAAAACTTGCTGAACTGTTTATCAAACATATTGTCAAAGTGCATGGTTTACCGGAGAATATTGTTTCTGACAGAGGGGTTCAGTTTGTGTCTCGGTTTTGGAGAGCCCTTTGCAAGGCTCTGAGTATCACCCTGTCCTTCTCCTCTGTCTTCCACCCAGAGACTAATGGGCAGACAGAGAGGGTAAATCAAATAGCAACTCAAAAACTCCATTGTATCTGATCGGCAGGTAGACTGGGTAAAGTACTTACCTTTGACAGAATTTGCCATAAACAAAAAAGATAGTAGCTCGTCCGGTACCTCACCATTTTACTGTAACTATGGTTTTCACACAAGGCATACGTCATTTTCCAGTGCTACGTCTGATCACAGCGGGGTGGATGTTATCACCTGAAATCTGCGATTAAAAGTTCCTTCTGGTAAACTCGCTCCACGATTTGTAGGTCCATATGTGGTTCAGGAGGTGGTTAACCCGGTGGCATATCGTCTCAAATTACCCTCTTCTCTCCGCATACACAACGTGTTTCATCGCTCTCTTCTTAAGAGGTAAATTCAGCCGGTGACTCCGCCCTCTAGTCCTCCACCTCCAGTTTGTATAGAGGGGGAGTTAGAATATGAAGTCGCCCAAATTTTTGGTTCCTGTAAAGTCCAAAGGTCACTGCAGTACCTGGTCCACTGGAAGGGTTATGGTCCAGGGGAGAGATCAACATCCATCCATGTGGATCAACTGATAAGGGAGTTCCATGAGTCTCACCCAGGCAAACCCAGACCAGGGAAGGGTCCATTGGCCCCTCCTAAAAGGGGGATGGGGGTACTTTCAGGGCTAGGCGGCGCTCAGCCTGCAGGGAGCAACAGTCTGCAGCAGCTGAATTGCGACCCCACCCTGATAGACAGTCTGCTGGCAGCTGTGTGAGTGACAGAGGTCCAGCCACTCTGGACAGGGGGCATGTCACACCAGCCAATGGGAGGACCCGGAGGCTGCTCCAATCAGCTGCAGGGGCGGTATCTGGGAATCACATTTAAACTCCCTGCTGGTTGAGTGCTGCGTCTGTGATATTTCCTGGCTGCCTAGTTTCCTTGTATTTTGTATTGTGCTGTTTATTTGTGTACCAGACCCCGGCTTGTTTACTTACATCGGCTTGTCATCTGATTTTGTCCTTCGCTCCCATTCGTGTTTGACCTCGGCTTGTTTACGTTTTTCTCTCCGGTTCTGATTTGTGGCTTGGCGTTTCTGATTCTAGTTATTGACCCGGACTGTCTGACTATTCTTCCTTCTGATGGCCCCAGTACTTTGGCAGCGCAGGACTATCGCCCAGTTGGTGTCTGCCGCCTAGGGCAGCATGTCAAGTAGGCAGGGACAGTGGGCTGGGCTCCAGTTATGGCTCACTGTACCCCCCTTGACATGATACTGAGCTAATTAAGCTCATTAACAGTTATCTGCAAGAGCTCCTTTAGGCTCACACCACGTACTGCGGCGCATGCTGGACAGCGCATACTTCTAAAACACTCTGGCTTGGCCCCCATTCACTTTCATTTTCCGTGCTGTGAAGAAGTGACATGTCACTTCTTTCTCCTGGCGCGTAATACGTGTTAGGGAAAATGGCAGGTAATCATAGCTCTCAATGACAGCTATGAATTACCGTAGTTGTGGGGCGTAATTCGGGCGTATTGCAGCGCAATGTGCTGAATTACTCCCCGCAAAGATGCCGCTTGAATATACCCTTATACACTGACAAGCAAAAGGGTAGCAATGTTTTGAACTTTTGAATTTCAGGCTCCATATCTCACCATTCACTACAGCTTTGAACCAGATACTACCATCATTTTATAGACAATCATCTTGGCTATCTCATACATAAATCTGACTTGCAACTATTTAGCATATGCTTAGTTATACAGATACTTGTCATGTGACTGCATTGTTACTGTTTTGCTCCCATTGGTGGAAAAATCTTTTTCTTCCTATATACTACAAATTACAACCTGTTCTTACATTCCCTAAGTGTGTTACAAGGTTAATTCCCAAGCGAAAGGTCACTAATTCAAAGGAGGAGCATCCATGAAAAAGATTTCCCAAGAAAAGAGAAACCGCATCATTCAGATCAATTCAGATCATCATTCAGATGTGGGGCCATGACAGTTAGAAGAATATAAAATAAAGTCCGTCCGTCCATTCCAAAGCCAAGAGGTGGACGTCCATGCAAAATATCGAAGTCAGCAAGTTGGCTCATCACAAGGTCTATTATGTCTGGCGCGACAAACATGGCAGTGGAGGTGGCTTTAAGCACTGTGCTACGTGCATTGCACAAGTCTAGAATGGTGGTCTGAAAAAAGGTGAAGAAGCCTCAACATTAGAAGTGTTGGCCCGAGATTGCAAAAAAGTACGAAAAATGGACAGTAGAAGATTGAAAACGCGTGATTTGGAGCGATGAGATGAAAGTCAATAGACCGGGCACTGATGGGTGCAAATGGGTTTGGAAGAATCAAGGGAAAAGGGAGCTGACATATCGAGAAATTGAAGGAGCTGTCAACTTCAGTGGAGGAAGCCTTCAAAGGTGTTGGATACTTGACCAGAATCGATGGTGGGTTCAATGCTCGAATACTATGGGTATGAAAAGGATGACATAATGTTCCAGCAGGACAATGACCCGAAGCAGACATCAAGGTTGGGGAAGGAATGGTTCAATGACAATGAAGTATTATTATTATTAAGTATTTCAAAGCGCCATTGACTCCAGGGCGCTGTACATTCAAGGGGGTCACACACACAACATAAGTCAAACGAGTACAATGATAAGTGATTAATGACAATTGATACGACAGAGGGAGAGAGGACCCTACCCGCGAGGGCTTATAATCTACAAGGAGGGGGAAAGAGACAGGAGGTGAGGGGCAGACATGTTTGAGGAGGAAAGAGTGACAGCAAGGTTAGTGTAGGTTATAGGCAAGCCTGAAGAAATGGGTTTGAAGTAGAGTTGCTGGATTGTTCTCCACAGTCCCCAGAACTCAACCCAATCAAACACTTGTGGGTAGAGTTGAAGAAAAACTGTATTTGTGCCGAAGTGAGTTACCAGTATGCACAAACATTGGGAACATGTAGAAGAGACCTGGGATCAGATTTCAGTCGAGACATGCTTGAATCTAATCTAGAGCATGGCCAGAAGAATTCAGGCAGTAATGAAAGCCAAAGGTGGGTTTACAAAGTATTAAAAAAATAATTAAAATTTAGTTTTTTAGGAGCAAAACAGTAACAATGCAGTTACATGACAAGAATCTGCATAACTAAGCATATACTCAAAAGTTACAAGTCAGATTTATGAATAAGATGATTGTGTATAGAATGATGGTAGTCTCGCGTTCAAAAGCTGTAGTGGAGGGTAAGATAAGGAGCCTGAAAGTCAAAAGTTCAAAACATTGTTACCTTCTTGCTTTTCAGTGTCTGTGTCGTGAACCACTCAAACATGGTACCCAGTCTGGGAAAAAACAGGCTGTGCCAAGGCCTAAAGCAATCCCATGAGTTAACTTGTAAATAAGTTGTCCCAGCATATATTTACCTATGTGTGTGTATGCAAGATACGGGAAATATTTCTCTTCGGTATGTAGGTTAAGTAAAATATTACCTAATTTTACACATTCTAGCTTAATATGTGTCACGTCTAAAAGTTCCTAAGGCTATAGCAGTACATTTTACAGAAAACAATTTTTGTTCATATTCGCCCACTTTTTAGTAGTTAAGTTAATGTCAAAAGGTTTTCCAACCAGAGACATTTATGGCATTTCATATAGTTTTTGTCATAACCATATAAAGTGGTGAGGGTCCAACTGTTGGAACTTTCACTGATTGAAGGGGCTATTCTGAACACTGTGTCCCTTTAGATCCTACCAGATGATTTTTATTTCACTTGATACATTAAATTGTGGGTCAAGGAGTTGAGTAGGTGGTTTTATCATTGATTTACAGCCTTTTCTGTGTACACACTCATAGATGGAAGGCTGTCAATGACTGGTAACACCGCCCACTGGATTCCTTAACCCAAAACAGAAATTAATATAGATTAATTTTTTTATCTAGGAATGTTGGGAACTAATCTGAATGTCTATGGAAGTGCACTGCAGAATGTGGGATGGCTGGGAGACGGGAGCGGGTGGTTTGGATTATGGGGGATATTGGTCTTAAACTGTTGGCAGAACACTGATTCTTGGTAGGGTGATAGACAGAGATAAGGAAACAGATACAAGGTGGTGCAGCTTTGTGGGTGAGAATAATACGTTTAAATTGTATTCTGAAATAAATGGGCAAATATTGGCAGTGACTAGCACAAGGGTTTGGCATTAGTATAGTGGTTGAAGAGAAATGTTTTATTTTTTGTAAAGAATCAACAAGTGGGACACAATTGTGAAGTGGAATGAAATTTATTGGATATTTTAAACCTTTGGAAAAAAAAAAAACTGAAAAGTGGGGCATGCAATATTATTCGGCCCCTTTACTTTCAGTCCAGCAAACTCACTCCAGAAGTTCAGTGAGGATCTCTGAATTATCCAATGTTGTCCTAAATGACTGATGATGATAGATATAATCCACCTGTGTGTAATCAAGTCTCCGCATAAATGCACCTG
Organism: Phyllomedusa bahiana; assembly: GCA_025379985.1. Taxonomy (NCBI): domain Eukaryota; kingdom Metazoa; phylum Chordata; class Amphibia; order Anura; family Hylidae; genus Phyllomedusa; species Phyllomedusa bahiana. The sequence goes on from JAODAL010023144.1 coordinate 33,179, forward strand.
CTCTGTGATAGTCTCAGGGTTCTGTTTAAAGCGCAGAGAGCATCATGAAGACCAAGGAACACACCAGGCAGGTCCGTGATACTGTTGTGGAGAAGTTTAAAGCCGGATTTGAATACAAAAAGATTTCCCAAACTTTAAACATCCCAAGTAGCACTGTGCAAGCGATCATATTGAAATGGAAGGAGTATCAGACTACTGCAAATCTACCAAGACCTGGCCGTCCCTCTAAACTTTCATCTCAAACAAGGAGAAGAGTGATCAGAGATGCAGCCAAGAGGCCCATGATCACTCTGGATGAACTGCAGAGATCTACAGCTGAGGTGGGAGAGTTTGTCCATAGGTCAACAACCAGTCGTACACTGCACAAATCTGGCCTTTATGGAAGAGGGACAAGAAGAAAACCATTTCCCAAAGATATCCATAAAAAGTCTTGTTTAAAGTTTGCCACAAGCCACCTGGGAGACACACAAAACATGTGGAAGAAGGTGCTCTGCTCAGATGAAACCAAAATCGAACTTTTTGGCCACAATGCAAAACGATATTGTGAGGAAAATTCACTCTAAAATGACGTCATCCCCCCTCCAACTTCATAACTCAAGTCAGATTGCACAAATCACCCAACTCAGTACAGGAAGCCTCAATTAGGAATGGTGTTCCATAGGAAGTCAGCCCCAGCAGGGAAGGCCAGCGCAACAAAGAATCCTCATTTCCATTAATTAGCACCTGAAACACATAGGCTCTCTCAGTCCTGGAGAACAAGGACTTGAATAAACCAAGGCAAGACATAGTGGCCCCGATATTTCATAAAGATTTATGGGAGAGCCATTCATAACAGGTCCAACCCGGTTTCATATTTTAAAATATGAAAGTTTCCACCTGTCCCACTGCCACTCCTGAGTTTGTAGGCTGCAGGGTAAGGCAGAAACACAAAGCTGGCCTTAGGAAGCCCATAGGATAGGCATGCCTGGTACCAGGTCGTAGCTTAGGCCCATCCGGTTCTGATGGTGCCACTGGCTCAGTTCTGTCCCAATGCCCTGCCCGGTCCATTTTTGTGTTTCAGTCAAAAAATGGCATGGCCAAAGGGAGGAGTTTGTATACCATCCCAGGGGTGTGTGGGGGGAGTGTAGGGGGGCTGCCACGTGGGCTGTCCCATTACGGATATAAGCTAAAGCTCAGGCTTGCACAGCGGTTGCTTTCAGGAGGGGGGGTACCTAACATCAGCATTCCAGGAGCATCCACACAGAAGCAAGGCCCCATTAGCCCCCCCATGTGGGTCCAGCACCAAGCCAACCTCAGGTAACTGGACACATCTTACTGCCGTTGTTTGTAACCATATTTGCGCCTCTGACCAATATCTGTATATTATTATCCCTCTGTACATATGGTCTGTCTAATGTGCCCTCCAAGGCGAATTAAATCTATAAACTTTAATCTGAGCTAGTCTGTCTTGATAATTGAACTCACCCACCTATTACTTGGTCTTTTAAATTTAGCTACCCCAAGGCTGGTTCCTGGCCTTGTTGTAAGACAGTAATGGACCGGTCTTATAACCAAACGAGGAGCTGGTGGCAGTTTATTTGACCTGGCAGAGCTCCGTAATCAGCGTGGGTAAACGGATCTCTCTCAGCCGTTCAGGGTTGTGGGCGAATAGGGTGTCCTCTTGCACTCCCTGAGTCTTCCTGTGCCCGTGTGGACAGGGATTAACTGTGAAACAGTATCTGGTTACCTTTGTCACGATACACCCCAAGTCAGGCCGTTGACCCTCGAGTGGGCCGGCGGGGGGTTTTCCTGACAGATATGTTTGGCGTAAAAGCAACACAGCTCATCACCTTGAACACACCATCCCCACTGTCAAACGTGGTGGCAGCATCATGGTTTGGGCCTGATTTTCTTCAGCAGGGACAGGGAAGATGGTTAAAATTGATGGGAAGATGGATGGAGCCAAATACAGGACCATTCTGGAAGAAAACCTGTTGGAGTCTGCAAAAGACCTGAGACTGGGACGGAGATTTATCTTCCAACAAGACAATGATCCCAAACATCAAGCCAAATCTACAATGGAATTGTTCACAAATAAACGTATCCAGGTGTTAGAATGGCCAAGTCAAATTCCAGACCTGAACCCAATCGAAAATCTGGGGAAAGGCTAAAAAATGCTTTTCACAAAGTTCCCCACCCAAACTATGAGCTCGAGTTTTTTTCCAAGGGAAGAAGGGGCAAAATTTCGTATCTCGATGGCAAAATGATAGAGACATACCCCCTTTGTTTCCAATTGGGGAAATTGCAGAAAAAAGGTGGCGCTACAAAGTATTAATTAAAGGGGCCCCGAATAATATTGCACCCCCCATTTTTCGTTTTTTTTTTTTTCCAAAAGTTTAAAATATCAATAATTTCTTTTCATTTCAATTTGGTCCCACTTTTGTTTCTTCACAAAAAAATTACAATTTTATATCTTTATGCTTGAAGCCTGAAATGTGGCAAAAGGTTGAAAAGTTTAAGGGGGCCGAATACTTTCGCAAGGCACTGTAAGTCAGAAAAACAATAAGTGCTTTGGCTGTTTCCACACTAAGAAAAGAGAGGATTCTGGAGATGTTTTTGAGGTGTGGGTGGCATGAGTTTGCATTGAAATCAATAAATGAAGGAGAGAGAGTGAAGGAGAGACTACAGCGAACATGCTGCCTATGAGTTATGGTAGTACCACACACTAAATTGAAAATATCAGGTTTAGATAGGTTAGAAAATGGGGGAAACAAAAAAAGTTAGTTTTTTTTTTTTTTATTCAGTTTTGGATATAGAGAGGAAATGATGTTAAACACAGCTGACAGACAATCACTGTTTTGTAGTAGAGAAGAGGTGATGTCTTGGGAAGAGTTGCAGGTTTGGACTGGCCCACAGGAGCAGGGGAATCCTCCAGTGGGCCCCTAAGCATGGCAGACCTGGAGTTGCCTAGTACAGGTTGTATATACAGTAGAAGAATCCAAACATTATGGGGAGGAGGAAAAGGAGTAGAACCATCAAAAGATGAATTGAACTAACTATTAAAGTGGTAGTAAGAGAGCCAAAAGAGAAAAGTAGCTTTAAGGCCAATAGAATAGACCATGTTAAGTATAAGTTGGAGTCTATAGTGTCAAATACTTAAGAGAGACCCCCAAAAATCAAGAGAGTAACTGCTGTCAGATCAGGAGATTATTTGGTTAACTTTGCTCCCCAAGCAATAATTAAAATAAAAAGGCAAGGGTTAAGTATTTTTTTTATTAAAATCTAAAAAAAAAGAAACAAAGAATTAGGGCCCATTTACACGGCACTGGACAAATACCGGTCGGTTTATCCACGATGAACGGAGAAAAGCCCTCCCCCTTCACATTCACTTGCACATATTCCGTCCGAAAACCGGACGGAAGAATGTGCATGTTGAATGGCTTTCGGGCGGCCCGCGGGCAGAAAAATCGCCGGACGGAAAAGCCGTGCAGTGGGGACTGCTGCACGGGTTTTCCATAGGAACCCGTTGTGCTCGTTTGCAGCCGTTTTTTTAGACGGTCTGCAAAACCGCAAACCATCTGAAAAAGCGGCCGCAAACCAGTGCCGTGGGGACAATGCCTTATAAAGAGAAGTAAAAATGCTGATAACTATTCAAATTCAAAAATATATTTTTAATTCTAATGAAAAGTAATGTCCACTAAAAACATGGGAATTATTTCTCGGGTGTTGGTATGAAATATAAAATACAAAAACAACTCAATTTATGATCTCCAATGGGGGTAATCTCACATTAATTTTTTTACTTGCAAAGGAATTTTGTAGAGATGTTTAAAAATTCCAAATCCTTTTGTATTTACAGCTTCTCTGTAGGTCTATGCATCTCTATGGTAACTACAATTTTAGATTAAAAAAAAATCCTAGGCTTCTAAACTGAATAATCTGAAAACCAAATTAATTTTTAGCTGACAAATATAAATACATTCAGTATATAAGTAATGTTATATTAAAACAGACTGCCTTATTTATTAAAACTATCAGTAAAACTGGTGTTAGGGTATGTCCACTTGGCATATTTGCAGGGCACACGTCAGCACGTAATTGCGCTGCAATGTGCGCAAGGTACGCCTCACAAATATGGTTAAAACAAAGCACTCATTGAGTGGGAAAGCAAAAGTGAATGGGGGCCAGACCGCTTTAGAAGTACGCGCTGGCTAGCGCGTATTTCTATAACAGCAGGCATATACCATCATGCATAGTACACTCCATGCCATGTGAACATACCCTTACTCATGAGTAAAATCCTCCACCACTCCTGCGGTACTATATTTCTCTACCAGTCTTTGTTTACAAGGCAGCAATGGTATGCAACGTGGTGGGGGATTAACAAATGAGTACAGTAATGTTCTTTTTTTTTGTGTAAAGGTTAATTTAACCCTTACACACTTTTGAAGTTTGAATATCATTTTCCTGTTCAGTGTAAGCCCTCTTACTTTTGGACCCTTATGGATGATTTTAGTCCGTATTTTACTAAATTATTAAAGGTTAAGTTTTACGTCTATTCTTTTCCAGTGATTAATGTTTGATTCCTGACGGTACCCTGTACTAAGTATGAGATAGCTTTACTTATCTTGTTATTTGCAGCACTCATATGTCTATTGTGAAAAGGCAATCTTTGGATATGACGCTGAGCACGTGCACTCAACTTCTTTGGTCAACCAAAAATGTGAGGGCTGTACTCACATATATGAGATACTGTATACACTCAGTCTTGGACTGGGGTGCTTAGGGCTTGAAATGGGTTGCCTAGGACAAGAGTGCTTGGACTCCACTGCAGGAAACTCTCGATGCTCTCATCCATGACGACAGCTGACGTGCAGGTCTGGTACTGTATGGGGCAGACTAGAAGAGTAGTCACAAACAAGTAGAAGGTCATGGCATCCGGAGTTCTTTAGGAATCAAAGACAAGCCGATATCAGAGCATGCAGCGGACCAAAAGGAAAGTCTGAAATAAGCTGAGTCGAGAGCCAGGAACTAATGCATAGTTATCACAGAAACTCTAGGGAACACACCAAGGAGCTAGCAATGAGGTGGAGGTAGAGTCCTATAAATAGCGGCAGTAAGACAGCAATTGGCCAGAGTAGAAAGACACTAACCTTGCCCGTAATTCTAAAGTCCCCGTGTGCATGACTATGAGCGTGAGGAATGACTGGCCCCTTGTGGAGCACGCGGGCGAATGTAGGAATCGCATGCAGCAGTTAATGGGTAGGCACCCATGCCAATGGCCCCAAAGAGGACTTAGAGCACGGTTCGTAACAGCATACATGTTTTCCATCACATTTATTATGTGTTTTTGACAGTTTCTAGGCACTTCTCCACCTCACTTGTCGGACAAAAGAGGTGTGGCCTTGGTAAAATGGTTGCAACTTGATGGGAAAAGGGCATGACTTAGCATATGATGCCGTGCACACAAAAAAAAAAGCAACAGAATTTTTGCACAATTAGTAACATAAAGTAAGCCAACTAATAGAAGGTACACATTAACTAGACCAGTTAAAAATGCCCGATTTTTTTGCAATGGAAGACTCATTTATGTTTACCCTGTCTAAGTTTTAGACAGTATTGATAAATCTGCCCCAGTGTTTTATGTCATATCTGTGCATTGGCTATAAAACAAAAATGCTGGGTGACCATCTTGTGTAATAATTCCTTTTTTGCCACAGGTTTTATACCACTTAGGGTGTATTTTAAAGTTTTGTTTATTGTTACATATAAGGACTAATGAGGCTTCATTTTTACTTAGAAAACCCCTTTAAATTACTAGAATAGTTGACAAATTTAGTATGATAGTAGTGTTAACCAATTATCACTATGACATTGGTATTGCCAATAACTACATTAATTCTAAGAATTGTGGGAGATTTTTTTTTTTAATACTATATGATAATTTCATGAAAAAACACCCAGACTAGTCCACTATAACTTTTAGGCTAAGTTTCCCACGGCTTAAATTGGGACGTATTTCGGCCCGTATTTTGCAGCGTACTGCGCTCAATACGGGGCGAAATGCGCCCCAGTCATTACGGTGATCCACAGTTCTCATAGAGAGCTATGGATTATGCCTCCACTCCCCGCTCGTACAATACGCCCCAGGGGGGAGATAAGTGACATGTCAATTATTCACGACGTTTACGCGCTGCGAGTTAGGCTAGGTTCACACGGTGTATTTGCAGGGCGTAATTACGCCCCGCAATTACGCCGTGTGACTGGGGGGTGGGGCGGGAGCGGGGGACTGAGCAGGGGGCCGGCACTTGAATTGCTAGCGCCGCGTATTTGCGGCTAGTAATTCACATGTCAATTATCTCCCCGCCCGGCGGCGTCGCCGGGCGGGGAGAGGAGACGTAATCCATAGTTCTCTATGAGAACTGTGAATTACCGTAATGAATGGGCCGTTTTCGGCCCGTAATAGGCGCACTCCAGCGCGTAATTACGGACCGAAATACGGCCCATTTTAAGCCATGTGAACATGGCCTAAGGCATGTCTATGGGGCTGGCGATTGCTGCAAGCTCCCAAACCCCACACTTGCCGTATTTGCGGGGCGTAATTACGCCCCGCAATTATGCCGTGTGAACTTAGCCTAGGCATCTGGCACAACAGACCATGGTGTTTATATGTCTTCTCAGTGAATTGTTTTGGAGAAAAAAAAATTAAATAAATTAATTAGTTAATTAGCATAAAACTATGTGGCAGTGTAACACCAGGAAAAATGTTATCAACTATTAAGATATCACTGCAGTTATAAAATATCTAATCTGGCATCAAATGTAGATCTGTATTAATTCCGAATATTCCGGGTACCTATTTATTCTACTTTGGTATTTGTATTTCTTTGCTTTTGGACTGTTAAGAATTCCTAGACATTTCCTTCACTGTTGTTTCTGTAATACATACACTTATTTTTCTGTACATTTCCTGCAGTTCTCATTGTATTATGTCTCATATTGTGACTTGTACGTCAGCAGCAATTATCCCATGAGGATGTGACATCTGTCTCATGAAAACATCAAGGTTGATGATTCCTCCATTATGCCATATGGAGAATAACTAAATAGCTGGTAGTTAGGGTCCATAGCAACCATGGGATATCTGCCCAGTCTGTGTATCAATGAGCAGTCACTATTATAAGTTTTATTGGCGTCACTGAATCATTTTACAGCTGATTCACTGGAACCTGAAGATACCTTGATACAATACTTTATAGACACAGATGAGTAAAAAAGTACAATATACTATGTACAGTAATTTAGGAATCTGAGCTGAAAAGTAGGGAGTGTCCTGGGAAAACTGGGACCGAAGATAAGACTACATTCACACCCCTAGGGCAACGAAGGAGTGGCTTCGTAAGAAGCATTTCAAGGTCCTGGAGTGGCCAAGCCAGTCTCCAGATCTCAATCCCATAGAAAACCTTTGGAGGTTATTCAAAGTCTGTGTTGTCCAGCGAAAGCCCCAAAACACCACTGCTCTAGAGGAGATCTGCATGGAGGAATGGAACAACATACCAGCAACAGTGTGTGCCAACCTTGTGAAGACTTACAGAAAACGTTTGACCTCTGTCATTGTCAACAAAGGATATATAGCAAAGTATTGAGATGAACTTTTGTTATTGACCAAATGCTTATTTTCACCATAATGTGCAAATAAATTCTTTCCAAATCAGACAATTTAAATTTTCTGGATTTGTTTTCTCATCTTGTCTCTCGTAGTTGAGTTCTACCTATGATGTCAATTACAGGTCCCTCTCATCTTCTTAAGTGGGAGAACTTGCACAATTGGTGGCTGACTAAATACTTTTTTCCTCACTGTATGTTGTAACTATATATTCTGGTAAAATCTCCTGACATATAAACTAAAGTGCAAATAGACTTGAAGTGACAAGGATATGTCCAAACAATATTCTTGTTGCCAGAAAATAATGACATCCTGTACCTTCAATAACATAGTCTTTTTCTGTTTTTTTTTTTTTTTTTGATGCTATGTGTTATGAATACATATGAGAAGTCACATTGGAGAAGTCTATTTGGTATTTTTTTTATACAATCCCGGTTAGAAGGACTAAGGCTTAAAGTTTTGTCTGGCCGGATTTTTTTTGCTAAAGAAGGAGCAGACTGGGTTGGTAAAATAAAAATTTCTCACTGATCCCCTGCTGCAATTGCTCTGATATTCATCTGGTCCTCACTGATCTCTACCTCCTGGTCCCATTTTGATACATAGATATGCCTGCTCAGCTAGTCACTGGCTCATGTGGGTCACTGCTACAGCCAGAGATGGTCTTAGCAGAAATTTGCTTTCTTTTCCTGTGTGTCGAAATGGGACCAGGAAGATCGGCGAGGACCAGGAGAGCAGCTGAATGGCTGCAGCAATGGATGAAAGGGGTGAGTAATTTTTTTTTTCAAGATTTTTTTTTACCCTGCTTTGTCCCTTACCAAAACAAAATTAATCTGCCAGGCAATCATTTTATGCTTGTAACTTACTAGGATATTTGAAGTCATGTGGGATTTACCAACATAATTAGGGCTTTTTCCTACATAATATAATTAGGCCTGATTCACATGAACATTAGAAGTTCTGTTCAGTGCCTCCATCGCAGAAGTGGCAGGAACCCGTTAATTAATGGACACCTACGGTATAAATGGACCTTATTGACTGCATGTTCCACTGTTTTTTCTATTATTTTTGACATAATCTGCTAGGAAAGCTCTGTATGGAACCTCTGATGCAGATGTGAATCTAGCCTTAGCTAAACACAATCTACAAATATAAAAGGAGTTTTCTAGCCTCAAACATTTTTTTAATTAACTGGTTAAAACTACAAAAAAAATTGCATTTTCTTTTCAATTCCCCAAGGCTCTCACACCAATGGCACCTTGGTTCTGCTCCAGTCTTAACATATGATCACAGCAGCTGATCACTGGAGATGTCAGTTTAGGTGACATATCACCAGTGTGGCCAGTAATTGGTTACAGATTATATATCATCACTGAAATGGCATATACACATCTGGACAAAACTTTTGGTACTGTAAAAGAAAGAAAAATCCACAATGGTCATGGAAATAACCTGAAACTGACAAAAGTAATCATAAATTTAAATTTACTGAAAATTAATTAAAATCAGACACTGCTTTTGAATTGTGGTTCAACCAAAAAATAAAAAAAAAACTAATGAGATTGTCCTGGACAAAAAGATGGTTCCCTTAGCTTAGTATCTTGTCGCACATGCTTTTGAGGCATTCATTGAAAACAGTTTCTGTAACTCTCAATGAGACTTCTGAAGTTTTCCACTAGTATTTTGGCCCATCCCTTGTGAGCAAGCTGCTCTATCTAAGGTTTATTGGGTACCTTTTCGAGACTGCATGTTTCAACACCTTCCACCGATAAGATTTAGATCAGGAGTCATAGAAGGACACTTCGGAATAGTCAAATTTTTTGCTCTTAGTCATTCATGGATGTTTTTAGCTGTGTGTTTTTGAGGACCTGTGACCTGCAACTGAGACCAAGCATTCTGACACTGGGCAACACCTTTCACTCTAGAAGGTCCTGATATTTCACTTTATCCTGGGCAGATTCAAGACACCCTTTGCCAGAAGCAGCAATGCTGCTCCAAAACATAGCCCAGCCTCCTCCATGCTTTACAGTATGTACAATGTTCTTTTCTTTGTATTCTTCGTTTTTGTGTTCTGTGAAAACAGAGCTGATGTGACTTACCAAAAAGCTCCAGTTTTGTTTCATCTGTCAAAAGGGCTTTATTCCAGAACCTTTGTGACTTGTCAATATGCATTTTGGAAAATTCCAGTGTCACTTTTTTGTAATTTGCTTTCAACAGTGGTTTCTGCCCGAGTCGTCTTCTGTTAAGACCACTTTGCAAAGACACTGATGGATGGTGCGGTATGACACTGATATACTTTGACCTTGTAATTCACCTCTAATCTCTTAGGAAGTTACTTAGGGCTCTTTAGTTACCATTCTTATTATCCATCTCTCCAATTTGTCATCAGTTTTTCTCTTATGGTCATGTCCAGGGAAGTTGGCTACAGTCCAGTAGACCTTAAACTTCTGAATGATATGTGCAACTGTAGTAACAGGAACATCATGTTGTTTGGAGATTTTATATTTAATATGTCTGTTTATAATTCTCGTACTAATCTCGTGAAGTAACTCTCTCCTTAGCTTCCTTTGTTCCAAGTTCAGTGTGGTACACACCATAATACCAAACAGCACAGTGACTATTTTTTCACCCTTTGAACAGACTGACTGACTAGTTGAAAATTTGAAGACAATATGAAGAAGATTTGATGCTAATTGAAGGATACAACTAAGAGACTAATGTCCCTGTGGTCAAATTAATTTTAATGTATTGTAGGGGTACCATCATTTTGTCCAGGACAGTTTCATTAGTTTTCTTTTCATTTTTTGGTTGAACCACAGTTCAAATGCAATGTCTGATTTTCATTAATTGATTTTCAGTAGATTTAAACGTATTATTACTTTTGTCATTTTCAAGTTTTATCAATGATGATTGTTGTTTTTTCTTTCCTTAATGGAAGGGTATCAACAGTTTTGTGCATATTTATAAATAAGAGAAGCTCTTTGTTTTTGTTATTTTATCCCATAGTCAGTAAAATTAAACAAGCCCCATTACAAACCGTTTCATGCAACCCGATGCAACATTGCAAGTTCTGATTATTTTTGTCCCATCAGCACATTTAGGATAGTGTTTCTATGGTGACTTTTTAACTTACATTTTTTTGACCTATGACTCATCTGTTTACTACACTTTCCTTCCTCTCTTTCCGGCAGGTAGTGTCATGACTTCCATAAATTCCATCTGTCCACTACATATTGTGGCTGAATCCAATGTATATTTTTGCAGAACTTTACAAAAAAATTGGTAAATCTAGAATAACTATAATAAACAATGGATACATGGAATATTTTTAACTGGTGTTAATTGTAATATTACATGATTTCTTGCAAATATCTTTATGGTCATTGTAGGCAGCAGCACTACAGGAAGCTTTACTATTTGGGATAGAACGTATACAACTAAAATAGGAAATTATACATTATCACATGTCTTGATCACTCAGAAGTTGAAAAAAAAGGTTTTCCTCTCTTCAAAGTAAGACTATATCTAGTCACATACTTGCGGTTTCCTTAATGGGAACCTGTCAGCCTGTCCAGAGCCGAGGCAGCATAAATAGCCACAGGTTATCTTGTTGCAGTACGGTGCGAAACGCCACGGCATTTCAGGAAAAACACTCTATAAAATGAGCCTAGCAAGAAAAGAAAATCTGCAGCCATAGGAGATGAGTCCGATCAGGTTTGCACCAGCCCACAGGGGAGCAGGGAAGGCCCCTGATGAGCCACCATGCATGGTGGGACACCAAGAATAGCAGGCCTGGGGCTGTTTTTCAGTGAAAGTCAGAAAAGAGAGGCAGAAAGCAAAAGTCAAGTGCAATATTTGCAGTTATATATGGTAGCTATAGGGTGGGCCCCAAGAATCAACTCCACTTGTGCGCTCCAAGAATAAACTCTACTGGTGAGCCCAGGCCCCCCCAGTTTGATACTGAGCCTAATGTGTAAACAGGAAGTTAAGCTGAACTCTGCCAGGAGAAGCCACACATTAGACTTCACTCCTCTGGCCACTGCGCTGCTCCCTGCACCCGGCTCCATTTCACAATGTGTTTTACTTGGGTTACTTGTAGTTCATTCAGCATCAATTTGCTTACAAATTGTCTTATAAAAGGGTTTTTCCAGGAGTTAAATTCTGATGTCCTATCCTTCAGATGAATAATTGGTAGGGTTCTGACTCCTGGCACCTCCACTGATCAGTGTGGGTGAAGAGACCATTGAGCTTGCTGTTTACTTGCAGGAGCGTTTGGAACTGGAGTGTCTGCTGTATTCCCTAACGAAGATCGGATGTTGGAACCTCTGTTCTAGTGATTAGTGGGGGTCCCTAGTTATCCGATATTTATCATCTATCCCACCTGATCTTTATAGGCTACCAGGCTTGGACTGGCCCACAGGAGAGCACGGGAAACCCCCAATGGGGTGCTGGCATGGGAAGCCTGGGGCTGCTTTTCAGAGAAAAAGGTAGAAAAAGAGAGGCAGAAAGCAAGAGTCATGTGAAGTTTGCGAAGTCATGTACAGTAGCTATAGGTCCCAAGGGTCAACCTTACTGGTTGACCCTAAGAATCAACTTCACTAGTGGGTCCAAGAATTAGCTCCACTGGTGGGTCCCAAGAATTAACTCCACTGGTGAGTGCCAAGAATTAACTACACTGGTGGGTCTCAAGATTTAACTCCACTGGTGGGCCACAAGAATTAACTCCACTGGTGGGTCCCATGAATTAGCTCCACTGGTGGGTCCCATGAATTAGCTCCACTGGTGGGTCCCATGAATTAGCTCCACTGGTGGGTCCCAAGAATTAGCTCCACTGGTGGGTCCCAAGAATTAGCTCCACTGGTGGGTCCCAAGAATTAGCATGTTCCACTGGTGGGTCCCAAGAATTAGCTCCACTGGTGGGTCCCAAGAATTAGCTCCACTGGTGGGTCCCAAGAAGTAGCGCCACTGGTGGGTCCAAAGCAGTAGCTCCACTGGTGGGTCCCACGAATTAACTCCACTGGTGGGTCCCAAGACTTAGCTCCACTGGTGGGTCCCAAGAATTAACTCCATTGGTTGGCCACAAGAATCAACTCCACTGGTGGGCCCCAAGAATCAACTCCACTGGTGTTGATTTTAATACAAAAAACGACCTGTCGTCTACACCGGTCGTTTTTTTTTTAGCTCGTTTTCTGGCACTGGCGGATTTAGAAACTTGTTGTAAAATCCGCGGGAGTTTTGCCTTCGGTTTCCCTTACATTCAGTTGTATGTGCCAATGGCAAAAAAGCTAAAACTGATCACGGTTTTTGTGAAAACAGTGTCAAAAACCGCGGTCGTGCACTGGATTAAAAGACATCAGCTTTCCGACGGTTTTTGTTCTATGTTGTCTGGCCCCAGCCTAATCCTAACCATAGGCTAGTCTAATATGATGGGGGACATCAAAGCAGAAGTGATGTCGGATTGCCAGCGCCCCCAGGACCAGAACTGTCACAGAGAAATACATTAAAGGGGTTTATCGACAGCTCAAAATGCTCATTTTTCAGTCAGGGAACAATGAAAAATAGAAGACAAGAAGCATACTTACCTTTTGGATGCCCTTTCCGCAGCAGTCCTGGTGATCCCCGCAGTAGCGTTGTACATTCATCGATCACATGACAGGTACAGGCTTCTTGGTTTCTATTTTTGAAGGGGGAACAAGCATTTTGAACTGTTGGAACCCCCCCTTAAAGGGGTTGTCTCACTACAGGGATTGCTTTTTATGTTAAAAATCTTGAAAAAACAAGTCCCTGTGTAGTATGTGTCCGTTAATGGTGTCCTACCTATTCCTAGATATTCCTTCTTGTATGGGCTGCATCAGCTCCTCAGGTCACTATACCTACAGACCTGTTTGATCTCTCCTGATAGGCTGCTAGCACTGATCGCTATAGCTACAGACCTGGTGTCCACAGCACTGCAGGCCAGTAAAGCCAGTAAACCTGCCCCTGAATTCAAAAATAAAAACTGAGAAAACAGGACTGAGGTTTGATGAATTGATGTAGTGAGACAACCCCTTTAACCCTAAAAAATCCAATAAACCCCAATTTAGGGTTATGATTACAGTTATGGTTAGAGACAATTTTTTGGTGATTTATGCCAAATTCTGATTTGGGCTGACCTGTATCGAAGCACTCAGATATGGAGCAACTTTGAACCTACAGATGAAATAACAATTTCGTAGCATCTTTTCTTATAAGTTTGTGTTGTGTGGTTCACCTATTATTCCTTCTGGAAACACCAGTCAGCTGGGTGTTACCAATAGGGGGCGTGGTGTCCCTGCACAATCTGACATTGTCCAATCACTGCTGACAGAGTCAGTGTGTGCAGGGATACACCCCTTTAAAAACTTAAAAGGTAACACCCATCTGACTAATTCAGTAATGCATTTCTAGAAAGAATAAGGGTATGTCCAGATGATTTTCATTGGATTCTACTGTTGAAAACTGCGTTGGACAACGTGGTTTATAACGAGTATTTCATGTGGATTTCGGTTGGTTTTTACGCCGCATTTACAGTCAGAAAACAAGTCGTGTTCATCTCTATGGGGTATTGGACACAGATCCACGTTCAAAATGACATACAAACATTTTAAGCCATTTTGACCCCAATAGTAACTTTTCTATGTGGAATACAATGGAAGAAGGAACATGTTGTAAGTTTTTTTTACCCAGAAATACACTCACCGGCCACTTTATTAGGTACACCATGCTAGTAACGGGTTGGACCCCCTTTTGCCTTCAGAACTGCCTCAATTCTTCGTGGCATAGATTCCACAAGGTGTTGCAACGATGCTCAATTGGTACCAAGGGGCCCAAAGAGTGCCAAGAAAATATTCCCCACACCATGACACCACCACCACCAGCCTGAACCGTTGATACAAGGCAGGATGGATCTATGCTTTCATGTTGTTGACGCCAAATTCTGACCCTACCATCCGAATGTCGCAGCAGAAATCGAGACTCATCAGACCAGGCAACGTTTTTCCAATCTTCTACTGTCCAATTTCGATGAGCTTGGGCAAATTGGAGCCTCAGTTTCCTGTTCTTAGCTGAAAGAGTGGCCACCCGGTGTGGTCTTCTGCTGCTGTAGCCCATCTGCCTCAAAGTTCGCCGTACTGTGCGTTCAGAGATGCTCTTCTGCCTACCTTGGTTGTAACGGGTGGCTATTTGAGTCACTGTTGCCTTTCTATCAGCTCGAACCAGTCTGCCCATTCTCCTTTGACCTCTGGCATCAACAAGGCATTTCCGCCCACAGGACTGCCGCTCACTGGATGTTTTTTCTTTTTCGGACCATTCTCTGTAAACCCTAGAGATGTTGTGCGTGAAAATCCCAGGAGATCAGCAGTTTCTGAAATACTCAGACCAGCCCTTCTGGCACCAACAACCATGCCACGTTCAAAGGCACTCAAATCACCTTTCTTCGCCATACTGATGCTCGGTTTGAACTGCAGGAGATTGTCTTGACCATGTCTACATGCCTAAATGCACTGAGTTGCCGCCATGTGATTGGCTGATTAGAAATTAAGTGTTAACGAGCAGTTGGACAGGTGTACCTAATAAAGTGGCCGGTGAGTGTATAGTAGTATGGCACTGGAGTGTGAGATGGGTGCTTGTTGAAAACAAATATCCACAGTAATATAGAACAACAGCACACTGAAGTCTAGTGGAAAGTGACACATAAACGCTGTCCTTGTGACGTTTCGGTCATAAACCATAGTTGTACTATGTCACATTGGTGGCAGGGAGAAGAAGCGAGCACACGGCCGCTGCTGTATCGGAGCTGTGTCACTTTCCGCTACTACAAATTAAACTTATGTGGAGCTCACCGTTGGTTTTGCAATAAAATATCGTATCTATATTTTGCACAATGTAAAAGACTCAGATGTGATGTTGTTCTATATTACTAAGTTTTTGTTACGACCGAGGAAAAAAAGACGTTGTATGAACTACAATTGGGTATTTTCTATTGAGGTCAATGGGGATTATTTACTTTCGGTTTTAGATGAGTATTTCAAGTTGAAATCCACATGGATTCTGACTTAAAGGGGGTTTGCCAAGAAGTGAAGTTCCTTACCTCTTATCTGCTCAGGAAAGAAGAAAAACAAAGTATGAACGACTGCAGGGGGAGAGGGAGAGGGTTGAGCAGAGCCAGGAAGCAGGGAGCGTCTCTAATGTTTATTCAAATAATAACATTACAACCAGTGGATTCTCTATACAGCAGACAGCCTCATACACTGCTTTTTCTCCGCAGCCCCCTCCAAGCTCGTTCATGTTCCCTGTCATCAAATAAGATGTGCAAACACGCAAGTGTGGCCAGATCAGCTCCTATCCTGGTCCTGTCTAATGTAAACTTTCAGGAAACTAAGGGCATCTGATTAAGGCTGTAGCTCTCAGAGGCTTCACTTTTTGTAATCACATATATTTAGAAAAGCGATTAAATACCCATTTTGGAGGATCGCACGTCAACATTACATCGTGGCGAAACTCCTTTAAAATACTTGTCGTTGAAGGGTGTCTAAGGCTTTGTCTACACAGCAATTGTAAAATGCCGTCCAAAATCCGATGGCACGTTAACCTCACCACAACGTAGTTTTTGGCGCTGGTTTGAGTTAAAAAAACTGCAGTCGGTTTTTGGATGTGCCGTCGGCCCCATACATTCAATGTACGGGAATCTGACAGCAAACCGGCGGAAGATCTGGTACATTTGAAAATCTGCCGGAATCTGCCAGGTTTCAGAACTGACCAGAAAAATCTGTGCAGGGTAGACTACAGCACGGATTAATGAATATGGCTGATGCGTGAAACGCGTCTGCCAGAGGATGAGCACTGCTGGAATGACTGCTGGATTCTAATGAATACTTAGAGCAAGTTATTTAAAAGAATTCTGGACGTCCTGGACCTGGAATAAAATCTAGACAGTGGAACAGATTTTTTTATTGCTGACTATAAGGCACAGGTTAAAATCAGATTTTAGAAAATCCACTCAAACCCTGTGCTGTGTAGACATAGACAGGGGAACAGCACAGAAGCTATAGGAGAAGATGCTCAGGAATTGTTACAGAGAACACAGCTATTTACTACAACAGCTCCTCCTAGAAAACCTCCAGCCCCAGGTCCATGTTATTCCACAGGTGCGGGGCTGGTCGGGACACTCAGGTGCCTGAGACAACACTGTCCAGTGCTCAGTCACGTAGAGAAAGCCCGGCCGGAGCCCTCCCGCACAACTTTTCCTTGCCCCTTCGCCGGTCTCTATGCAAATTCCGCCCGAGGCTTCGCACCAGGAAGTAGAGAAACCTCCTGAGAGGCAGAGCAGTTCCTCATAGTCCGCGGCTGCAGGAGCAGCGTCCACGCATCACCCGAGCTGCAGCAGGAACCTGGCGGCCACCCGCGGAGGACAGCTAGGGTGAGTGTACCCGAGGAGGAGGCTATACCATACCTGTAATGATTGGAGGACTACTACTCCTATCCACTACCGCTGTACACTGAGGAGGCGGCTATACTCTATAACTGTAATGATTGGAGGACTACTACTCCTCCTATCCACTGTACAGTGAGGAGGAGGCTGCTTCACTGGGTGTGGGGAGTCCAGGGTCTATACAGGTTATATACCACAGATGTACTACTACCCCTATCATCTATCATTGCACCCTGAGGAGGAGGCTATATACCATACCTGAAATGATTGGAGGACTACTACTCCTATCCACTACCGCTGTACACTGAGGAGGCGGCTATACTCCATAACTGTAATGATTGGAGGACTACTACCCATATCCACTACCACTGTACAGTGAGGAGGAGGCTACTTCACTGGGTGTGGGGAGTCCAGGGTCTATGCAGGTTATATACCACAGATGTACTACTACCCCTATCATCTATCATTGCACCCTGAGGAGGAGGCTATATACCATACCTGTAATGATTGGAGGACTACTACTCCTATCCACTAACTCTGTAAACTGAGGAGGCGGCTATACTCCATAACTGTAACGATTGGAGGACTACTACCCCTATCCACTACCACTGTACAGTGAGGAGGAGGCTGCTTCACTGGGTGTGGGGAGTTAGGGTCTATGCAGGTTATATACCACAGATGTACTACTACCCCTATCATCTATCATTGCACCCTGAGGAGGAGGCTATATACCATACCTTTAAGGCTTTGTGGACTAGTACTCCTACCCAATACCGCTGTACACTGAGGAGGAGGCTGCTTCACTGGGTGTGCGGAGGCTATACCATACCTGTAATAATTGGAGGACTACTACCCCTATCCACTACCACCGTACAGTGAGGAGGAGGCTGCCTCACTGGCTGTGGGGAGTCCAGGGTCTATGCAAGTTATACACCACAGCTGTAATGATTAGAGGACTACTATCCCTATCATCTACCACTGCACCCGAGGAGGCAGTTGCCTCACTGGGTGTGGGGAGTCCACAGTCTATGCAGGGGATATACCACAGCTGTATCGATTGGAGTGTAGTACTACCCCTCACTGGTGTTCTAGAGGGCTCAGAGTAACCAGCATATTAGTGTATGCAAGATATATATATATATATGCCACAGATGTTATGATTGGGTTTCAGGACTACTACCCCTATCTGCTATCACTGCACCCGAGGAGGCGGCTGCCTCACTGGGTGTAGCGAGTCTACAGTAACCAGTGTAGTAGTCTATGCGTTATCTACACCTCAGCTGGAAGGCTTGATGGACCACTACCCCTATCTGCTATCACTGCACCCGAGGAGGAGGCTGCCTCACTGGGTGTGGGGAGTCCACAGTCTATGCAGGGGATATACCACAGCTGTAATGATTGGAGTACTACTACCACTATCCACTACCACTGCCTTTCTGGTGTTCTGTAGGGAGTCCATAGCAATTTGGTACCAATCTAGCACTACTACTATTTGCTGCCGCTGCACCCTGAGGAGCAGGCTGCCTCTCTGGTGTTCTGTAGATAGTTCATAGCAGTTTAGTACTGTGTGCAGGTTATATGCCACAGCTGTAATCTAGTAGTACTACTACCCCTATTTGTTACCACTGCTCTTTGTAGTAACCATGTACTTGAACTGTGTAGGGTTGCTAAGTTTCCTTTATAAAAAATAGATCAGGTGTGATATTTGGGTTTTCTATAGGTACTTATGTATATGCTGAAGGTACCCACATCTCTGTGTAGTGGATGTATGTACTGTATGGTAGACTGTAGGAGTCAATGGCAGCTGTGTGGGGGATAATGGTGTCTCCCTGCGCCTGTGTTCAGGGTGTACGTCATGGGATTATTCACGGATTGTGGCCGCAGTGTGAACAGAGCCATAAGCACAATTAGCCTTCACTTTATTCTCAGCAATGGATGTTTCTTTTCATTGTTTGGATGTCAGCAAGAATCTTGTCCGGAAATAACTAAAAAGAAAGTTGCTGCCCCCATGTGTCCCCCCATAAGTGATTTGCTTCTACACTATGTTTTCTATTAATTTGGATGATACATGTGATGTTGGCTCCCCGCAGTTATGGACCAGGCCTTTTACTGATGGGGTTACAGATTGCTACATCTCTGTAGGTTTAACAGCAAAGTTCTCAGAGATTTCCTTGCTGGTCTGTGTCAGTGCAGAGCTCGGATTCTGGAGTGAGTGATTATCAGGCACTGTACAATAATGTGAGAAAAACTGACCGTTAGGGCTCTGCACACTACATTGGCAGTGCTTGTGGTCAGAACATGGTCATTTTGGCGAATGTTTGGGTGGTAAATGCCAGAGTTTGCTGTATAGAGTAGCATAGTGCGCTGTATCATAGAGCAGTATACAGAGAAAAAAAAAAAAATTACACAGTTAAGTCACATTATTATTATGACCAACTTTTAACATTGGCAGCACGTAGCTCTTGGAGGAGCTGGCCTGGTTGGTCGATAAGGGGAGCGATGGGCTGTCAGCACTCATATCCCTTATTGCTGTGATGGGTAAAAGGGGCGACTTATCAGAGCTGCAAAAAAGGAATTGGACCTTTACTGATTGACCGAGGATTGCTTCTGCTGAGAAGTCACATATTAATCCTTGCAGATCACATACAAGGTGGATGGGATCTTCCATCAAGACAGTGCGGCATGTCGCATGCCTAGAAGTGTTGGGCATTGATTGGAAAAGCATGATCGACAACTCCAAATACTGCCCTGGCCCCCTGTTTCCCCAGACTGAACCCAACTGACCAGTTGCAGGACCCCATCAATTGTTGTGTTGGCTCAGTGGATCCCACACACCCTTCAGCAATTGTGGGCAGCAGTCAGTATGGCTCCAGATACCTGTGACAACCTACCAGGCCCTTATTGAGTCACTCTCAGCCTGTCCAGCTGCTGTCCAACGGCAGTTACTCTGGATACTAAGCTTGGTCAGAATATTGTGACTTCACTGTGTACATAACCTCATGGTTTTCTGTAGGAGCTTTTGTATGACCTCCATCATTGGAATATATCAGTTATCAATGGTGGAGGATCTGCCCGATGTATGCCTTAGGCTATTTTGGGCCGCATTTCGCCCCGTATTTTGCGGCGTACTGCTCTCTAATACGAGCGAAATGCGCCCCAATGATTACGGTAATCCACAGCTCTCATAGAGAACTATGGATTACGCCTGCTCTCCCCGCTCGCACAATACGATCGTATTGTAGATGAGTGAGTGATGTAAGTGACATGTACTGAATAGTGCCACGGAGTAATGACAGCTATGGGCTGCCGGTAGTCTGTCCAGTCCCCGCCAACCCCCGCAGTGATAGTACGCGCCGCGTCCCATAACACCCATGTATTGCGGGGCGTACTGTACGCCCTGCAATTAAGCCGTGTGAACGTACCCTTAGACTGGACACTGCAAGATGCAGTGTGAAAGAAGCCTAGGCCATCGGGATCTGACTGTGCACAAGCTTCTTGACTGTTTCCATCATCAGTGCAGTCCAGGCTGGAGCTCAGGATCAGCCTAAGGCTATGTTCACACAGCTTAAAATGAGATGTAATTCAGTCCGTAGTGCGTGAATTACGGCTGGAATCCGCCGCGGGAGGAGATGAGTGACATGTGAATTACCAGCGGCGTATACGCGCCGCTAGTAATGATAGTCTATGTGCTGGCAAGGTGTCGGCCCCCCGCTCCCGCCCCGCCCCCGACCACACTGCATAATTGCGGGCGTAATTACACCCCGCAAATAAGCCTTGAGAACCTAGCCTAACACAAGATACAGTTATTTACAAACTACATTGTAACTATTTATACAATGTCGCACTCTATTTAGCTGCACTAGGGGGTGTATTTATTATGAATTAGTTTTTTTTCTAACCATTTCCTTCTGGTAGTCAGAAGTGGAGGCAGCATTTCAACATTCTTCTTCATAGGGAGTGGATAAATGACAATACAATAAACTAACGAGTGATTGTCATGGTGCATAGTTATGTACAGAGGATTATACTGTCATACACAAGTAAGTATCTCATAATGAGACGGCTTTCTGCCCTTACTGCGTGGGTTTGCATGAAAAGCAGAAGTAAAAGATATTTGCTAAAACAATTCATGCAACACAACCTTTTGGAGCTGTACATAGTGATTCTAAGGCTATGTCTACAGAGCACCGGATTCTCGGCAGCTTTTCAGCAGATTCAGAATCCGCCGAAAATCCAACTGTACCCAGTGCTGTGTAGACTTCAATAGAAAATCCATGCTGTAGTCTACACAGCACGGAAGGTAAAACATGTTCTATCTTCACATACAAAAACAAATATACGACTAAATAGGCTCACCCCACTTCTCCGTTGGATACTTCTTGCAGTCCCATGTAAATGTCCTTAGTAGGCAGTCGAACAGGTCCCAGGCCCACATCTTCCAAGCCTCCAGAAACTCCAAGATATATGAAAAATATGGACCAGCGTATACTAAA
The DNA here is from genome assembly GCA_025379985.1 of Phyllomedusa bahiana. Taxonomy (NCBI): domain Eukaryota; kingdom Metazoa; phylum Chordata; class Amphibia; order Anura; family Hylidae; genus Phyllomedusa; species Phyllomedusa bahiana. The sequence continues at coordinate 54,762 of JAODAL010023144.1, forward strand.
GGACTATTTCTTTATTGGAAAATTTTGTACACACAGGTGATACAGTAAAACAGGCAGGTAAACCGGGACGTTTCGGACAGCACTCTGTCCTTGTTCACAGTGTGTGCTATCTGAATTGTCTGCGTTTACCTACCTGTTACTGCATCATTTATATGTACAGAATTTTACAATAAAGAAAACGCCCTTTTATATACGTTGCTCCATATTTTTCATATATCATCTTCTATCTTCTACTGGATACCTGTTGGATTCCTGTGCAGCCCATGTAAAGGGAAATCTGAAAACTGACCATGGCTTTTGGTGACCACCCGTGCCACTGGTATAATGTCGTCGGATTTTGGATGCGTTTTAACATTGCTGTGTAGACGTAGCCTAATATTGTTATAAAAACTGCTTAACTAGACAGCCACCTTATTACAATGACCTGAGGATTAAATATCTTCAACAGTCAATGGTCCTTCCTGGGATATTGTATTTTGAAACCACACAATGTCGCAGACACTGCTGATCTGCAGCACATGTGGTTGACTAATAGATCCAAGCAATTATCATGAACATTTTACTAGTAGAACCTCTGTTTTAGTGAGGTGCATGCAGTGATTGAAGGTCTAGTAGCGCCTCTCTACATTACAGTGCGGTACTACATGTCCTGCACTGTTCTTTACATGTGCCAGGATGAGCAGCTTCTTTGGGCACCAGATGAGGGCCCCATTTTCTTTTTTCTGGTACATTTTATATAAACTACATGACCCAAAGAAGCTCCTGTCCTCGAGATAGCGTGATTTCCAGTAACATTACTTTCTGACTGTTATTTGTAAGGACTTGCTTCATCTGGGTTAGTTATCTGATTCATTTCTTTAAAGGGGTGGTCTCACTACAAGGATTGCCTTTTATGTTAAAGATCTTGCCAAAACAAGTCACTTTGCAACATGTGTCCATTAACAGTGTCCTACCTATTCCTAGATATCCCCTCTTGTATGGGCTGCATCAGCTCCTCAGGTCGCTATAGCTACAGACCTGTTCAATCTCTCCTGATAGGCTGCCAGCACAGGTTGCTATAGCTACAGACCTGGCTTCTACTGCAGCCTAGTGGAAGCCAGTAAACACGCCCCTGAATTCAAAATGAAATCAAGAAAACATGACTGAGGTAAGATGAATCAATGTAGTGAGACAACCTCTTTAATCTCCATGTTGCATTATGTTGAATCACATTTTCCGGCTTTAGAACCATTTACCAGATTTCCATAGAGTTATGGTTTCAACATACAATGGTCGTCCGAGAACCAGTTACTATTGTATGTTGAGGAACCACTGTATATGGCTCGGACACTATGTCCCATCATGTTTAAGTCCTTCAAAATAAGAAACTACTGGTTCTGCATTTCCTCTATCTTTGTATTTGCTTTCAGCGGGCAACTTCATTACAGGGTAAAGGGCGGTTTAGTTGACTGCTCAATAAAAACAGTATTTGAAAAGAAGCAAGATGCAAACGACAGTCATTTACCATATGTTTGCTCTATGGAAATTTATGGGAACACCGTTGCCCCCCCAATCATTAAAATGTGCACTTGAATCTACAAAAAGGATAATAACTCTATTGGCAATGAAATCCTACAGTTTCATGAATTTCAACCCACAGGGTTGATCTCTGGGGACCCATTTTACATTAGAATGGAACTAGTAATGCCTATAGTATGTAATGAAGCCTAGTGTCTGCCCTCGGCTCTCGCTTCACCTGTCGAGCCACATTCTTTGCTGGGATCATAAAGATGGAAATGGTTTACTATTCACTGTTCAAAGCCTTGACTTTAGGAGATCATTGCCCTAGGAAATGAAAGTTTGCTAAGCTGGTCCACTGAAACTGAACACAACAAAAGGCTCCTGGTCAGAAATATCAGCGGTATGAAAACCTGTTGGGATAGATAATCAAATACAGCAAAATTAGCCATTTATAGGACATTATTTTATTTTTTATTTTTTTTGGTTCATAATATAATAATATAATATATACCAACTAGCTCTGGGATTAAAACCAGCTCCTCAGTATTGTGTAGGCCTCTCTTGTTCCAGCAGAACAGCTCTGATTCATCGATGTGTGTCCTTCATGTTGAAGGTGTCCTGTGGCATCTGGTGGTAAGATGCAGACAGCAGATCTTTTGAAGAGGTTTTCCCAAGTCACACATTTATGATATATTGATAGAATATGGCATGAAAGTGTGATAGGTGCGGGACACACACCTATTTCAAGAATATACTCCCTGTGTTGAAGACATAGAGGTGTTTGTAAGGGTATGTTCACATGGCGTAGGTGCAGGTCGTATTTCGCAGGGCTGTGGAGTCGGCAAGCCAAAGCCCCGATTCCTCAATTTCCCAAACCTCCGACTCCTGACTCCCTCATACATGGCGCATGTTTAAGTGATAACTTTACTGTAGTAAAATGGTAACATCAGGCTGTTTATCACCTTCTGATACAATAATCAAGCTATTTAGGTACAACAGACACTGACAAGCAAAATGGTAACAATGTTTTGATCTTTTGAATGTGTAGAAGAGACCTAGGATCAGATTTTGGTCAAGATATGCTTGAATCTGATTCAGAGCCCAGAAGGATTCAGGCACTGATGAAAACCAAAGACAGATTTCCCAAATATTAACATAATAATAAAAATTAACATTTTGATTTTTAGGAGCAAAACGGTAACAATGCAGTTACAGGAAAGAATCTGCAGAACTAAGCAGATGCTAAATACTTGCAAGTCACATTTATGTATAAGATAGGTAAGATGACTGTATATAAAATTGCTCTTTGCACTGCATCTAACTAACTGGACCAACTTATATATTTAGGAGGGGCTCCAAAAAATAGGCACCGATTCCACAGTCCTGGTATTTCGGCGTGTAATTGCACTGCAATACACCCAAAATACGTCCAGCAGTTACGGTAATTCATAACTCTCATTATGAGTATATAAACACAGGGGGAATCTTTTACTTTCCCACGTTTCCCGGTTTTTTACATGGGGAGAGTGAAAGTCAATGAGAGCTGACTGTACGTTTAAAAACGTGCGGGCTTTGCGACTGCAAAGAACCTGCGTGTTGCAGCAAAACATACCCGTGGAACGTACCAACCCCAAATTTATTCAATGGGATTCCAAGTACAGCGGATAATCTGCAATTTGTTTTTAAAGCATCAGCATTAACAAAAAAATCCACAATGAGTCTGCACAGAAATCAACCTGATCTGCGGATTACGAATGACTCGTTTGTCCATTGAGGCATGATAAAACGTAAAAGAAAAGAATCCTACTCGAATCCTGGACACTCTCATTCCATCCTGGTGGCTGTCTCTTTTATCCCGGCTGTAGATGTGAACATTCATGGTTCACGTGACAAGTGCAACCAATCACAGGCCACAACATCACGTGCACGTAACCGCCATGGCATGTGGTTATTTTGCTTTTTGTCACGTAAACCGAACTTCACAGCAACTTTGTGATGACGAACGAAAAATGCACAAATAAAATTTTTGGCCTGAATTTTTTCTGAGAAATAGTATGGCCTCCACAATCCTGCAACAGACCCACATCTGATCCATTTTTTTCCAGCTAGAGAACGGCCTCTCTACACTAACTTGGGATGGGGGCAAAGCGGTGAACACAGGGGCAACATCTCTAAGGTTATGTACACACAGCGTTTTTGGATACGATTTAGGGTCTGTGTTGAATCCGAAAATTGCATTAAAAAAAAACGTAGCGTCGATCGGATCCAACACCACAGTTTTTTGATCCGTGTTGGATCAGCAGGAGCACCCTATACTTTATTATAGGGCCCTGCTGTGTCTTTGGGGACCAAGAATTTGAAAATGTCGGATCTAAGAAGGATAAAGAGGGGGGGGAAATCACTCATGTGACCCCGATAGGATTTTACATTGCAACAATGAAAACCGGCCCTTGTTAAGGGGATATTTGGGTCCCAACGCACCAAACACGCATCTAAAAGGAAATTTTCACACAGACCCAAAAACGCGTGTACAACCTAAGAATCTCAGGGAAAAAAGGAATTGCCTCATGGACAAAAGTTTTGATGAAGGGTTGATCTTCACTTCTTTAAAAGCAAGTGAAAAATTACTGAAAATCGTCATCTGTTTTGCTAGGGGGGGAAACTTTCCCCTGCAGCAACGCTTGTTGCCCAGTCTCCAAATACTTTTCAAATTAAACTCTTCTGAGAGGTAAAGATATGGAGCAGTAGCCGGCCGACCCAATTCCCTTGTTTTGGAACTGCATGAACTAACTGGCCCAAATTTATTTATATTTTTGGATTAGTCATTTTAAATGCCAGTTTCCCAAAATGGACACAGAATCCAACTCCACAGTCCTGCATGGAAGTTCAAGAGCTAAGAATCTGTGTGGCAGAAGGAATAATTTTTAGGCAAATACCATCATAGTTAGAGAGGGAAAGGGGAGCAAAATGTGGCTGTTGGCTGTGGGATTTTTGGCTGGGACACTACGCCTCTTGTTATGGGGACATAGTTTTTTACAAAAAGCATCATTTTTCCTCATCAAATAGTCTGTTTTATGCTTTTTTTATATAATGATGCCGCAACTCAGGATTATATGCTGTAAAAGTTTTTCAGTTAACCAAACCCCGAAAAACACAGGGCCCCTTTTTTTTCTAGTTACTTTGGGCCAAAAACCAAGACAAAAAATCTTCCCTTTATGTTTCCCAAAAAAAATTTAAAAAAAGGTAATGCAATCTTTTTGCTTTTTCCTTTTCTTTTTTCCATCGACTTGCACCATGGGAAAGCCACATTTAAGCGGAAAATTTATGCGCCTGCTTCTGAGGTTTACGTCCTGATGTCTACTTTGGATAAAATATTCAACTGAATTGAATAAATACTTAACCACAAGGGCAAAAACACAGCCAAACTGGTTTGCATCTTCCCTAAGGCCACATTCACATAGGAAAGGACTTTCTATGAATTTTGTGTACAAATGGATAATTCACAGTAGATGACAGTACTAGGCATGTTGATCAGGTTTTACAGAAGTAATCCACATGCTGCGATTTGGCCTGTGGTTTGAATTTTTACTAGTGCGGCATATCTGTTTCTGTTGCAGAAAGAGTAAGGATTAGTTGTGTGTTTTCCTGTGATTGTTCAATTTGTGATTTTTTCCCGGGGTGCGGCAGTGTTTTGGCGGACACTATTTCTGGCACTATAGGGCTATAAATGCCATTTTAAGCAATTTAAATGAGCAATCCTAAAAACATCATATTTTCTCTAGATTTCATTTCTTACATAATTATGGCAAATCCACAAGATACACCATAAAATGTCTTTTTAAAAGGGGGAATGGTTGAAGAGGAGGCCTAATTGTTGTTCTCTTTGAGCACTACTTCTGCAACCCCAAAAACTCAATAAATCAAACTCCTAATCCACTTCTGGGTACCGAGTTGGGGCCCCCCTTCGATCTCTGGCAGTCCTTAAAGTGGAACCAAGATCAGTCATTTTGAGTATTTACAGTTGAAGCATCATAGAGGCCTCGGATGGGTAATAGCCCTCTAACATTTACTGCAGCCCCTGGGAGAGGTACAGTATGAAAATGTGGCCCACGGGATGGAAAATGTTGTGCACCTCTGTTGTAGAGTTATGGTTTCAGCATACAGTAGTGGTCTCAGAACCAATTAGTATTGTAAGTTGAGGGACCGCTCTACCGTATAAGGTAACAAAACGCAAACACTGTGTGGGGTGGAATGGTAAAATAAAGCAATTGCCCCAGCTTTGTTTTGTTTTTTATTGGGTTCATTGTATGGAATAAATGACATAAGTCCGTTCTGCAGGTCAGTACAATTTTGAACTGCCAAGTTTGTCTAGTTGTTCTACTACTTTTGAATTTGCTGTACATCACCATTTTCTGAGACACAATTTTTATTTTCCTAGCTACAGACTTATGTGAAGGCTTATTTTGTCGAACTGAAGTGTAGTTTTTATTAATGCCTCTTTGGGGTACATATGACTTTTTGTTTCTGACCACTTTTATTTTCGTTTTTTAAAAGGTAAAACAAAGAAAACCCGCAATTTGGGCTCTGTGAATTCACACAAGGCAGATTTGACAGACATTTCCTGCATCTGACGGGTTATTTTTGCACCAAACACACTGGGCAATATGAAAATTAAAACTGCTAGTTTAAGACTTTTTTTGTTGCCCATAAAACCCCAATCAGAGCTCCCCTTTTTCATTTCATTTTGTGCTGGGGAAAAATAAACCCTGGTCTGGTTGAAAGGCAACAAAGAAAGTCTTATTTCTAGACCATTTTCAAACATGAGGCGCATGGTTTTCTCCAGGCTTCATTCACATCAGTGGAACAATACCAGAAATCCATAGCAAGATCATTTTGTCCGTGCTGTGATTTTACACTTCTTGTGTTGCACACCTGTGATTTGTGAAGCACTAATATTTTTCGAAGGGACAAAGAAATGCCCTGGGTCCCAAATTTTACAATGTTTTATTATTCAAGCACATTTCATTCATTGTGGTAACAGCCTTGTTTTAATTCTGCTGACCTTCCACCCCCTCATATTTTTTGGAAACCCAAATTTAAAATTTCCCTTCCCTCAAGAGGTCTTTCCCTGTGAGGGGTCCATTTCCCGTGCGACCCCGCTAGAGTCAAACCCCTTCCCCAAAGTGCAGTGGCCCCTGTTTTTAAAACACTGGGGTTTTTTCCTTTTGCCCTTGCTGGGCAGCCCCGGACTTCCCGGGAATCCCCGGGGGGGATTTGAAATTTTTGTGTTAAAGTAAAACATTTCCTACACCTTTTTTCTTCCCTTTTTTTTTTTTTTGTTCCTACAAAAATAGTTAAAGGAAAAGTACATCTTTAGAACCAGCTTTTTTTGTTGTCAAAAACACAAAAACCCAAAGGCCATACAAAAAGCCATTGGGGTGGATTGAGACTGAAAAAACCCCGTAGGAGGGCAATACCCCGGGTGTGGAGTCGGAGGGGGTTGGGGGAGTTGGTGGCCCATTTTGCAGGGTCGGAGTGGCCCTAAAATGGGCCCCCCGTCCCCCCAAAAAATATAATAATTTTGGGCCAGTTAAATTTTTATGCCCGTTTCAAAAAGCAAGAGGAAATTGGGTTTCCCGCCCCGTGCTGCTGCTCCCCTATCTTGCAAGCCTCCCTCACATGAGGAGTGTAAATGGGTGACATGGAGCAGGCCAAAAATGTGCCCCAAGGGAAAAATGTTTTGCCCCCCCGGGCCAAACGGATTTTCAGAAAAAAGTTTCACCTGCTTTCAAAAAGTCCCAAAAGTTCAACCATTGATCAAAAAATGACTGTGGCCCGAGGGAATTCCTTTATAACCCCCACCTTTTTAGAGTTTTTTGCCCCGTGGTCTTTGCTTTGCCCCCCAACCCCAAATTTTCTGTTTGAGAGGCCCTTCTCTAGCCTGGAAATAAAGAGGGTCAGATGTGAAAAGGGCATGTATTTTCCCCCGGGGTTTTGATGGGAAGGCCCAAAACTAAATTTTTCAGAAACCCCATTCAGAGAATTCAAAAAATGTTTCCCCCGCAGGGGTTTTGGGTTTTTTTACAATTTTTTGGGGGTCCTAAAAATATGTCCAAAAAATTTTTATTTGACCCCTGACAACAAAATTGGGTTTTAAAAATGGTTTGAACCCTTTTGAAATTTCAGGCTCCATATCTCTCCCCTCCAAAACAGTTTGCCAAAAAGAGGCAAATGGTTTTTGGTTTTTTATACAGTCCCTCTTAAATTCTTATACTTTAAATTTTTAACTTTGCAAGTTTCAAACATCTGCTTTGTTATAGTTTTGCCCCCTTTAAAAAACAAAATGTTTTAAATTTTTTTTATTTTTTTTTGTTTTTTGGGAAAACCACCTTTTTGGGTTTTAAAAAACCCGCCCTGAATCCTTCAAAATTCATTCATTTCTTTACCAAAATCTGGGTTCCCCCGGCCCCTTCCCACACCCTTTTCCCCAAAGTTGGTGGCAGACGGACTTAGATACAAATAAACTTTTTCTTCACCCCCTCCCCCAACCAAATTGTTCAAAAGATCAAAACATTGTTTTCCCCTTTTGGCCCCTTTTTCAGTGTCTGTTTTTCCTAAATAGCTTGATTATTTTTTTCATTTTAAGGAATTTAATTTTAACAGCCTGATGTTAACCCTTTTACTACAGTAAAGTTAATTTTTGACTTAAAAAATGCGCCGTGTAAAGAGGGAGTAAAGGAAAAATCAGGTGTCGGGGGTTTGGGGAAATTGGGAGTCGGGGCCCCTTGGGGTTGCCCACTCCACAGGGCCCCCGGGCAATACAGGCAAAACCTGGGCCCAAATTGGGAAAGAATAACAGGTGCCCGATTAAAAATGAGCAAAAACCACACACCCCTCCACTAGGGGAACAACTGGGAAAGATAAAAACTGCACCTTAAACAGGTAAAGGTTCCCCCCAATTTTGCCCCAAAAAAACCCCCAAAAATACACTTTGGGGGGCGCAAATGGCAAAAAATA
>JAODAL010023145.1:0-63278 GCA_025379985.1 Phyllomedusa bahiana
TTTACTCTCTTTTTGGGGTGGGGGAAAAAAAGGCTATTTTTGTTTTGTCCCGGGGATCCAGGGGGGCCCCCCAAAAACTGTGTTCATTTTGATGGCCTTAATGCAGGATCATGTTGGAAAAAATGGACACCCAAAGCACCATGTAGAGTGAGCCTTGATTTCCCAAACCCCTTGGGTCGGGGGGCATAGCAAACTGATTTTCCTCATTTTCCTCCCCCCGCCTAAAAAATTCGCGCCAACCTCTTTCCAAGGCGGGACGCGAAAAACCACGTGCCTAGGAATACCTTCCCCCCCTCCCCCTCCTCCTCCCTGCCTCGGCCAGCTTAAACACAGCCCGCTTCCCTGAGATGATGAAACCCTGGGGCTGATGCGCCACCTTGCACTAGCCGGGCCCCAAACCCCTGCCTAATGAAACCCGATAAAAATTGTGAAACTGTCGGGCCTTGTGGATTTGAGGAGAAAAGGCCGGTCCGCATCTGTGTCCTCTCCCCCCCCTCCGTCGCTGGCGGGACCTGTTGTTTCGATGCCAACGTCGTTCCAGAACTAAGATCACCACAAGCCTGGGACAAGGGCTTTGGTCCGCACGACCATTTTGGGGGCTTCTTAAAAACGGCAAGGATGTGCAAGCTCTTTCACCTCCCCACCTGGGTGGCTAAACCCCCCGAGTTCCGCCCCCGGCGCTTGTCAGGCCATGTGTCATTCTACTGCTTAATGGCATTGCCTTGTGCCAACAATCGCGGAGCATGGGGAGGGGGGAATTCCCGTTTCCACGTCAACAATGAAGGGTTTGACGGGGAGGCCGAGCTGCCCTGAAAAACGCAGCCGGGGGGGACAAAAGCGGTGCGAACGGCGGAAGGGGGCGAACTTAACTTCGAGCCTTCCTCACAGGCAGTCCAAAACCCGGTACTTTTAGAAATTTCTGGCACAAGGTTTTGGACATGTGCCGGGCAAGGGATGTGCTCCCCTACCGATCTTAAGGGGCGCCAGCAGATTTCGCCCGTTTCGCACACCACCTTCCCTGGCAAAAGGGTTTTCTTGCACCCACCCGCCCCGGGGGGGGGGGGGGGGGGTTTGGGGGAAAGATCCACAGCTCCGACCTTGTTGGAGTCTCCAAGACATTAATTTCAACAGGCCCGGGTTTTCTGGACGTGAGGTTTGGGGAAAAAACCCTGCCCCCTCCCCGTTTTAAAGAGCGTGCCCGAGCCTGAAAACCCCCGCCCCCCAGGGACTTTTTCCCCACAATCAACAACGCCGAAATTTTGTGACCCGGGCTGGCCCGGGGGAGGAAAAGGGTTTTCTGGCAAAAAATGCCTGCTCGGCATCTGGTATTTGGGGGCAGGCAAGGGCCATGACGTGGCGGAACCCATCTGTGTCCACGCAGTCCACCAGACGGAAAGGCAACATGTTCCAAGGCCAAAAGCTGGCAATAGCCCACATTCAGGCTTTTGGCTTTGGGATGGTTTGGGTTAAAGTGTTTTCTTCTGCTCTCCAAACCTGGAAGAACAGAAGGCTGGCGGCTAGACTGGCCGCTGTACAGCGTGCAGGTCGTCAAACTGGCGGAAGAGAAGTGTAGGATGGGTTCCCCTCTGGGTGTGCTGTTGGTACTTTCTCACTCGGGTGCGACGGAGGAGGCTGAATCCGAGGCTGATCCATGATCATGACTCTGAGAGACATGGGCAGCTGAGTAAAGCTTGGTGTGGCTGAGGAGGCGGAGACAGAGGGTGTGTCAGTGGGTTGCAGGCCCGGCGTCGGTTGGCCTTTTTTTGGATGCCCAGTGTTGCCTCCATTTCAACTCATGCATTTCGCTGCATTTGGCTAACATGTTGGTGGTGGGTACCACCTAAGGTTCGTTGCCTCTACTTATGTTTTACGGCAAAGGGCGGCTTATCACATCCGCTGGGTGAATCCAGAGGCTTGCTCAAAGAAGGCCCAGGCTTGAGAGTCTGGACCTGTTTGACGGCGATAAGCGAGGAGCGGGGTTTTGCGCTGACCGTGGCTGGCGGAATCTATCACGGACGTCTCACCGGGCCCTCCGTCCTTTTTGAGCGGAACGCCGTACTGACACTACCCCATCGACTTCCTCCTCTCCTCGTCCAGTGATGAAGCTCTCGCCAAGCAATTCTGCTGAAAAAGACCCAGCGTTGGATCCGCAATGTCGTCATCATCATCTTCACAACACAGGTGACTTGTCGTCCTGACAGTCTCATCCAGGAGCTTGCGGGCTACAAGCAAGAGGGATGCAAGGCGTTGCGACGCGCGTCTCCGGATATTTGCCGATTGACCCGGCTTCCTTCGCCTCCTCTGAGGCATCAGTAACTGGGCGTCAGAGCAGAGAAAATCATCCTCTTGTGGCCGTCTTTGATCGTTTAACATGCCTTCTGTACCCCAAACCGCTTTTTGTCATCAAAGAGGTCTTCAGAAAATGGATATCCACAGTGTGGGTACACGAGTTGACATTTGGGCTGCATCATGTTGGATCGAAAACGGATCCTGGTGTTGCTGATGACGACATTTGTGGCCGTGACTGGGAGGACGAGGAGTAAGACTGCTGGATGCAGGTTGCAGAACCACTTGAAGACAGATTGGCGACGCTGTTCGTTAGACTGAGATTCACACCCTGAACCAAGGCTATGATAGGCCTGCTGACGGTCCTGCAACTGATGATCCTCCGCTGGCATGCGGTTTGGTCGCCAGCACTGGAAGGTAGCACCTTCTCTTGTACCTCTGATCTCCAGTCCTACCCCCCTCTGTTGGCTCGCTATACCACCTGAATTTCGCTCGCATGTTCAGAAATATATACAAAGTTGAGAAGGTATGGAAGAGTTTTTGGAAAAATGTCTCTTATTAAATGACGGCAAATCCACAGCGATTCTCAAATCCCTCAATCAACACAAAATTGCTGGATTTCCAAATATAACTGGCTAAGTAGAATCTATCAATCAACATAGCGTGGCCTGCGCCAAGCAAAAACACTTATCTAAATGTATTCGGATAATAAAAGTATGTTTTTGGCACCTATCATTCACCTGTGGTAACTACACAATGTTGGATTCAAATTTATCTGCAAGGTGGCTCGATGCACAAAGTCTGGACTTGGGCAAAAGTGGCAAAAACCCGTATCTGTAATGTATTCGGATATATAAAAGGTATTTTTGGCACCTAATCCAGTCCACCTGTAGTGACGACCAATTGCAGGATCAAATTAACTGCAATGTGGCTCTAAACAACAATCAGACTGGGCAAAGTGCTAAAAACACGTATCTAGAAATGTATTCGATAAAGAAGATGGGATTTTTTGGCTCCTATCAATTTCACCTGTGTGACTTATAAAATTGGCAGTATGTCTCATTTTAGTGCAAAGTGCCTCAATGAGACAAAGCGGTAGTGCTCCAAATCAAAAACACGTATCTGAAATTTATTGCGGATATTGCAAGGTATTTTTGGCACCTATCAAACCTGTGCGACTGCTTGAATGCTAATTTAAGTAACAAGGTGGATATTTCCACAATAAGGTGGAATGGCAAATTGAAAATGAACACCTATCTGAAATGTATAACTGATAATAAAATGGAGTTTTTGCACCTAACAAAGAGACCTGAAGTTACTAGAAAAGATGTGTATCCCAATAAGTTCAGGCTGCCAATTGCCATGAAAGATTTCAATAGAAAACGTTAATAAAAAGCTATTGCAATGTCTACACTATGTCTTGGGAACTTTATCCAGTATCTTTTTAGAGCTTGTCTGTTGTTTTCCAACCGCTGGGGCCCCTCCTACCTGCTCCTCCGCTCCCCGCCCCGTTTGACTTTACAGCAGGTAGATGCTCCTTTAAAATTCTCTAACCTAACTATCTAAATCTTCCAATCTCTAATCTAACTAAATTGTAAGGATCACACTAAAGTAGAGGTTTCTCTGTGAAGAAAATATAATAATTTCGCTGAGCGTTTGGACACAACAGAGCGCACAAACGCCTCTCCTGAGACCGAGAGACAACTGAGGCTGAACAGGAAACGCTGTTCTGTTGGAAAAACGAGGTCATGGGAGTTTCCCCATCCAATCCGCAACCATAGCACATCCAGTCATGCGTCGCACACACTTCTCACCCTCGCTATTCTGTAATCCTGATTTGCCGGCCGCCAAAATTACAGGTATCGCCGAAAAAAGGCGCGATCTTAATAGATATGCAGCAGATTTAAACCTTAAATTATCGCATGATTTAAAAAATCCGATCACCATAAAATCTGTGCCGATTTCAACTTTGTCGATAATAATCGCTCAACACCATCCATGAGTCTTACCCCGACAAACCCAGACCTGGGAAGGGTCCAGTGGCCCCTCCTAAAAGCGGGGTCCTGTCAGGGCTGGCTGTGCTCAGGCTCTAGGGAGCTCAGCTGCAGCAAGCAGCTGATGACAATTCCCACCCTGATGACAAGTGCTACATGCTGCTTGGACAGAACTCTGTGAGTGACAGGCCCAGCCGACTCCTGACAGGGGGCGAGTGCACAGCCAATTGGAGGTCCCGAGCCGCTCCAATCAGCTCTGCAGAGGGGGCAGTATACTCCAGGAATCCCATTTAAACTCCTGAAGGCTGGTGCTGCTGCCGCCTGTAATATTCCTGGGCTACTTTGTTTCCTCCTTGTGCTTTGTGTTTTTTGTTTTGCTTATCTGTGCACACCTGACCGATCGGCGTTATTCTCCTTACCCCCTGGCTTGTTCGCGCGGATTTTGTGCTTTTCGCCGTCCGTTTGGTCTTTTGACCCTCGGCTGTTTACGTATTTCCTCTGGTTCTGATTCTTGGCTTTGGCGTTCCTTGTGATATTGACCCGGACTGTCTGAACATTCCTTGCTTCTCACGCCCCTGCAACTTTAAGTAGCGCAGGGACTGTCGCCCAGTTCCGTCTGCCGCCTAGGCTGCACGTCAAGTAGGCAGGGACAGTGGGCTGGGTACCAGTTAGGGCTCACTGCACCTCCCTTGACGTGACAAATGGCCATTGAACATGTCAGAAAACCTATATGGGGGGGGGAGATTGGAGGAAGATTCTTACCAATAGAGAAGCATATTGGATCCTAACGCTGGATACAAGATGTCCATCAGGTTTGAATCATAAAACATATTTATTGTATTTATATTAGATGACAATTCACTAACATAAATAGAACTTTTTTCTTCCCGGTGTGAATTAATGTTGTATCTCATATATACAATATCATCATGTTCCATGTTCGTCACATATGTAAAGTGTGATAATGTGGATTCTAGATCTGTGTTTTTCATATACCGTTGTTTGTATAACGCTGCGAGTGTAACAAGGATCCTATGTGCCTATCACCTAAGGAGTTAATTTGGCAGGTGAAAACCGTTAATTGGGTCCACAGGTGATTTATAGGAAAGCTTTCGACCATTTAGTGAAGTGTTACGACTAGGGCTGAAGATCTAGCCTGAAACGTGTAAACAAATACTATGATATTTGGATGTTTTTAACCATATTTTTACAGAATTTCTAAAAAAGAGTGAACCTTAATATTTACGGACTAAATCCTGTGTATACGGGTGCTGGATTACCTATGATTCAAGGTAAATAAAGATTGCTAGAGGTCACCCATTAGGCTTCTGCCACATTGCCTCTGCTGCCTGCACGCTACTTGGCAACTCTACTGCTGTCACGTCGCTGACGTTGTCCATCACCGTTGAACATTTGAGAACGTGAAGCAGACGCAATATAATGTCAGCCATTTGATCAATCACAAGGTCTCACAGGTCCTGCATTTTTACACTCTCCTCAATATGGGTGGGTGGATAGGAAAGTGCTGAGTTTGGTTTTGGTACTGGGATCCAGGAGGGTGGCCACCCAGAACTTTTTGTTTATTTTATGGTCCTTAATGCGAGGATCATGTTGGAGGAAATGGAGGCATCCAAGCACATATGGTGAGAGATGGAGCCCCTTGTTTTCCCAAGGCCTCTGGGTCGAGGGCACTAGCAAACGGCATCTTTCCACATCGTCCTCCTCCCCTCAAATTTGCGCCAACCTCTTTCCAAGGCAGGGACGTCGTAACCGTCGGTGTCCAGGAATATCCACCTCTTCCTCCGGCACACCGTCAACACACCATGACATGCCTCAGATGTATACACACCCTGAGAGCTGAGGCGCCGCCTTGAAGCTAGCCTTGGACCCCGAAACCACTGCCTAATGAATCCGGATAAAATTGAGAACTGTCAGGCCTTGCGCATTCGACACGGAGAGAAAGGCTCCGCGTTAACAGCAGCTGGTGTCAGTCTCCTCCTCCTCGCTGGTGGGCGGACCTGATGTTTCAGAGTGTCCTACGATCGTTTCCAGAACTAAGATCACCACAATGGTCATGCGGACAAGGGCATTGTTCGCTCTGACCATTTTTGGTGGCTTCTTCAAACTGGCAAGGATGGTGCAGAGCTCTTTCACCTGCCTCTCCACTCATGGTGGCTCAACACCCCCGAGGTCCACACCGCTGCTTGTTCAGCCATGTGTCACTTCCGTATTGCGTAATTGCATTGCGCTGCTGCCGACAATCGTTGGAGCATGTGGAGGTGGATTTCCAGCGTGTTGGCCCACATCAACAATGAACGGTTGATGGGGAGGCCGGCTGAACGCTGCACAACGCAGCCGAGGTGTGACGAAGCGGGTGCGAACGGCGAAAGTGTGAGCTCAACCTCGAGCCTTCCTCAGCAGCGCCAGTCCTGAACCCGGGTAGCGTTTTAAAATTTCTGACCGGGCAAGGTTCATGACATTGCCAGCAATGGATGTGCTCCACCTTCCGATCTTAAGGCGCCAGCAGATTTCGACGTTATCGCACACCATCTTGCCTGGGCACAAGGGTTCTGGGCAACCCAGCCACGCCGGTCCTCCAAATTGCGGAGAGCCGTCCACGAGCTCCTGACCTGTGTGTGTCGGTCTCCAAGACAGATTAATTTCAACACGGCCTGGTTTCTCTGGGTACTGAGTGCCCACCAGAGGACCTTGTTGTTAAAGAACACTCACCATCCCAGGTGGTTTTGAAGAGCGTGCGCCGAGCCTGAGGAGCCTCCGTCACCACCAGAACAGCCACCCGCTCCCCATTGACTGTCAAAAAGATTAGCGGCCCTTGGCTTGGCTTATCCTTCCAATGTGTCGGTGGTCAGTTGGACTTTTTCCGGACACAGATGCAGACTACGCGCTTGAAATGGGTTAGAGGACACGTGGCTGGCCAGGGCAGGGACGGCTTTTCCCTGAAAAGAAATCCTGCTCAGCATCTGGTATTGGGGCCAGGC
The DNA here is from genome assembly GCA_025379985.1 of Phyllomedusa bahiana. Taxonomy (NCBI): domain Eukaryota; kingdom Metazoa; phylum Chordata; class Amphibia; order Anura; family Hylidae; genus Phyllomedusa; species Phyllomedusa bahiana. The sequence goes on from JAODAL010023145.1 coordinate 7,280, forward strand.
AAGGGCCAGGACGTGGCGAACAACCCAATCTGTGTCCACCAGACGAAAGGAGGCATAGTTCCAAGGCCAAAAACCTGGCAATGATGCCGCTACATTCAGGTTTTGGCTTTGGGATGTTTGGGGTTTAAAGTGTTTCTTCTGCTTCCCAAACCTGGAATACAGAAGGCTGGGGCTGCTAGACTGGCCGCTGTACGGCGTGTAGGTCATCCAAACTGGTGGAAGGAGAATGGTAGGATGGGGCTCTGGTGGTGCTTGGTGGTAGCGTGGGCCACAGTGGAGGCTGAAAAGCTGAGCTGATCCCTGATCATGACGACTGAGAGACATGGGCAGCTGAGAACGCTTGATGGTACGGAGGAGGAGGAGGCGGAGATCATAGGGTGTGACAGTTGGTTGGAAAGGCCCCCGGCATTGGTGTGGGTCCTTTTTTGGCCAAGTGTTTGCCTCCATTTCAAATCATAGCATTCTCTGTATGTGACTTAGACATGTTGGTGGGTGTTATTCACCTAAGATTCTTGCCTCTTTGATGCGTTTTACGCAAAGTGACCATTATGACATACTCGGGTGAATCAGAGGCTTGCTCGAAAAGGCCTGGCTGAAGGTCGACCTTTTCGACGGCGATAACGAGGACGGTGTTTTTCTCCGCTGACGCGAGGGTGGCGGAATTCATCTCAAGCGGACTTCTGCGACCCGCCCTCCCTCCCTTTTTGAGCGGGACCCGTACTGACACTACCCCATCGTCTTCCGCCCCGTCCCTGTGAAATGAAGCGCTCGCAACAAATTCTGCTGAAAAGATCATGTTGGATCCGCAATGTCGTCATCATCAATCATCAACACAGGTGACTGTGGTCCGTCCTGCACATTCGCTTCCAATGCGGCGGGCTACAAGCAAGAGGCACTGCAAGGCGTTGCCGGACCAGCCCCGGATTTTTGCTAAGATTGACCGCGCTCTCCTCCTCTATGGCTATCAGTAACTGGTGTCAAGCAGACAAAAATCATCCCTTTGGAGCCTCTTGATCTTTTAACATGCCTTCCGGACGCCAACCGCATTTGGGTCACAAAGAGGCTTCAGAATAATGATTAACACAGTGGTGGGTACACACGAGTTGACATTTGGGCTGCCTTCCCTTCATGTTGGACGGATGCTGACGAGATGCTGATGACGTCATTTGCAGCCGTGACTGTGAGGACGAGGAGGGTAAGACTGCTGATGCCAGGTTGCATAAACCACTGAAGAAACAGATTGGCAGACAGCTGTTCGTTACTGAGAGTCACAGGCTAAACATAACGACCGACCAGCGAGAGCGAGGCCTGACGGGCCTGCAACAGACGATTCCGCTGGGCTTGCGTGTTCTCCACCAGCACTGGAAGAGCAGCACCTTTTCTCGTACCTCTACCTCCATGTGTCGTACACCCCCTCTTTGCTCGCTCTCCACCCTGCATTTTCGCCCATGTTCAGAAAGATAAAAATTTAGAAGGTGTGGATGAGTGTTTTTGACTGTCCTTATTGATTAGATGGAATTCACAGCTATTTCATAAATCCCTCTAATTTCCGACAGTCAACATGGATTAAAACTGAAATGATGTGTCTCTAGGCGAATTCTCCCTGTGAAATGGCGTCTGGTGGAAGAACCGTAAGACAAAATCTACATGTTCTTCCTTCAGTCCCAGGGATTTACGAACTGCCCGTAGACTAGAATGGATAGTTTTCAACAAACTATCATGCAAGTGCGCTATCTGCGCCAAACTGAGATTCAACGAGCGCAATAATACTATTCAAAAGTTACATGGATGAGAAATTACGTTTTTTTCAGAATTGTCGTACAATGTGGCTATTTGAAAAAAACTAGGGCCGCACCACGTACAATACAAGCGTTTAAAATTATAAAGAAACCAAATGGTGGGTTTTTTGCACCAATGAAATACACCAACAGTATCACAAAATTTCTGTATTCAAAGTTAAGTACAAAGGTGCCTCTATGAACAAAACTGGGGCCGCAACAAAGTAAAAAAAAACACCTAATTGAAATGTAACGGATAATATAAGTGGGTATTTTGCACTCGAGTGAAATACACCTGCGGTGACTAGAAAATGTTTCTGTACCTATTGTAAGTACTAAGTAAGTGGGTCTTGAACTAAACTGGCCTGCGCCAAAGTGAAAAAACAGGATTTAATTTGTGTACTCGATAAGAAAAGGTGGGTTTTGCACCTATGAATTACAACACACCAATTACTATCAAATTTCTGGATTTTTATATCCGTACAAAGATGGTTCTTTCAACAAAAAGGCCTATGCCAAAGGAACAAAACCGCATTAATGTGGTACGGATAATAAAACGTGGGTTTTTAAACAGACCTATAAATACACCTGCGGTGAGTAGAAAAGATCTGTATCCTATTGTAAGTAAAAAATGGTTCTTTGAGAACAAAACTGAGCTGCGCCAAAGTGAAAAACACGTAATTAAATTGTGTACTTATAATAAATAGGTGGTTTTTGCATCCGATGAAATACATCACCAATTACTAAGCAAATTTCTGTATGATTAATATCCGTACAAGATGGGTCTTTCTACAAAAATGGCCTGCGCCTAAGTGATCAAAATATCTAATTAAATTGTGTACGGATATTTAATACGTGGTATTTGCACCTATAAAAACACCTGTTGGTGACTAGAAATGTTTCTGTTCCTATTGTAGAGTACAAAGTGGGTCTTTGAACAAAACGGAGCTACCCAAAGTGAAAAAAAAGACCTAATTTAAATTGTTACAGATAATAAAAGGTGAGTTTTGCACCTATCAAAACTCCTGCAGTTGCAAAAATGATCTGTATTCCCGAATATAAGTACAGGCGCACAAAATACAAGGTATTATTTCACCAAAAACTGTCCTAAAACTGTTTAATAATAAGCCATTTCATGCTGGGTCATGGCTGTCTGGAAGGCACAATTATCCACGCTCCTTTCAAAGCCTGCCATCCTGCTGTCTGTGGTCCGCCCGCATCTCCCCCCCCTCCCCCCCCCCCCCCCGCCCAATGCGTACAGCGCTATATACTACTTTCAAATTCTCAGCCTAACTAACTAAAAACTGAAATTTCGCATCTAACCTATGTTCTAATGTGCACCCAGCTAAAAGCATAGTTGTCGGTGTGAACAAAGAGACCTGTGGCGCTGAGCTGTTTGGAGGACCTAGCACATGTCCTCTCGTATGAGACGCTGGACACACACCCCTAAAAATATCATAACAGGTAGGGCTGTTCTATGTAAAACGAGGGTCATGTGATTATTCCAGCCTATCACAACATACACAGCCCAGTCTTGACGTCAACACACATCTTTCCCTGCTCTTTTCTCGTAAAAGCTTATTTGCTGGCCGCCAAAATGACAGTAAGCGCCTAAATGGACACTATAGTTAAGAGATTGTCGCAGATTTTCACCTAAATTATTGCGGTGATCGGAAAATTTCCGATCACCTAAAAACCATGTCCCGAGTTCAACTTTGTCGATATAATCATTAACACTACTCAGGAAGAGAGCTATTGTAAAGTGTCAATTGTAGAAAGTCGTGGCCGTGTGGAAGAAACCACGTAGGAGGGCTGCGGTGTCACCTTCGTCGGACACATGGACTGGACGGCACATATGTGTCATTGGAACGTCTAATAAAACTTTTAAAAAATAAAACATTATACTTCCCCTGAGAGCCTTCTTAGAAGAGATAACCTGGAATGGGAAGGTCAGGGGTTCATATAAACTGTTACCAGTAAAATATCGTTACATTTCTCTAATGAACATTGATATTTGCAAGAACTGAAACACACCTCAATTTATAGGACCTTTATGTTTCCTTTTGTTGGTGCAGAACTGTTAGACAAGCTCAGTCGTAGGGTTGATGACCTCAGTGACAGCTGCGGTGTGTGAATGGTCTGGAGCATTGTTATAATTGTCACTGGAAGAGAGAGCCACAATAAATTGTTGTAAGTAAAATATTTATGTTTCTCTAAGGAACTTTGATATCCTTAAGGGGTTTTTCCGAATTTTTTGATTACATTAAAGGTAAAATAATGGCGAAGTAAATAAGAGACTATTTCCAAGTACCTTGTTTTTTCTCTGATTTTTTTTTTCCTCTTCAGAGCTAGGAGTAGATCTTACTTTTGCACACAATTTTCCTATTACTGGGCCCAGGTACTTCTCTGCTTTTACATGCAAGCAGTGGGTTGGGAGAATTACCACTCCCTGAGTGTTTTCCCTGTTGTCTCAGTTGAATAATTTATTTAGTTGTTGAAATCCTTAATCTCCCTTTAGTGCTAGCAACTTTCTGGACAACAGTTTTAAAAACCTCTAGCACTGTGTGAACTCCTGTCAGTTCATCTAGAAAGCGTATATACCAAGTAACTGCCAGAGAACACCACCACTCTGACCAAGAAGTGCGAGTGCCTGAATTGGCTGTGGCTATCGTGAATCAAGATGGTGAGAGAACACCTTAGTTTTTGGTTTAGTCCTCTTTTCTTTGATCAACTGGTTAAGAGACAAGTAGGCAGGCCTTGGACTGGCCACGGGAAAAGCAGTGGAACCCACCATTAGATATGCTGGAGGCTTTGGTCATGCTGATGGGGCTCGCTTTTTAGGGAAGAAACAGGATGTTAAATAATCTCTACAGAGATCCTAGTTGTAGACAGTAGACTGATTTCAACCAGTAAGACACCGTCCTCCCCAATCCTATGTGGTCATCACAAGGGCTGTGACAGCATAAAAAAAAAAACACTAATAGACCTCGAATTGGAAAACATGGAGAGATGTGTAACTAGAGATGGGCGAATTTCTCAAAAATTCAGTTCGCCATCTTCACCGAATTTTCCAACAAAATTAGTTTCAGTCCGAATTACTTCGGGACTAATTGCGTTAAAAAACAGCTATTTCCTGGCTGCACAGAACCTGTAAGGTGCTGTAGAACGTTGTGCCGTGCTTAAATATGCAGAGGGAGCTTGGTTTGGTCTTCATACAATGCTGTGTTTTAGTATAACACGCACATGACTGCCGCCGCTCTTAGAATCGCTTCACTCAAAAATTCCCTGGGCACTTACGGGGGCAAAACTGACCAAAAAACTGAAGCAGGAATGCAACCTGATAAAGTAATGGCAGCGCCAGCTGGAAAAAAACAAGCTGAGGGCTAAGATCCTACCATAGCATCAAAGAACACAGTAGTAGGTTACTGGAGCCACTACAGATCGCAGCACAGTAAGTGGACGTCACAGCAGGGGTCACTCCATGAGGCCAGAGCTTTAAACCGTCACAGAATTTGACAGAACCTGTTCTGTTAAACGCTGATACACGTAGAGGCCTCCCCGAATGAGTGGAGAGGATGTCGGCAGTAATTTTGCGCTGACGTCACTGATCATTTTGCCCATCCTTTCATCCGTCAGTGTCCGCTTTCAATCGGTCACTAATCCATCACTATTGCGAAAGCCAAAAACAAACAGGAGTTGATCCAAAACAGAGATGACCAGTAAAATGGGATATTTGCATGTCTTCTGTGTTCTGTATCCACTCCTGCTTTGGACTAGACAATCCTGATCCTTCCAATTCCTTCTGACAGGTGAAAAGAAGGGGAAAACTAAACATAGTGGCAACGTCATAGAGTGGTGGAGGGTGGAAACAGCATTAGGAAACCACAAGGTGTTCCAGTGAGACAGCGGTCACTTGGCAGCAGCATGAGTAGGCCACAGAGTGGCACAATGACAAACTCTGGAGGTGGAAGCAACATCAGGAGACCACAAAGTGGCACAATGACACAGTGTAGAGATAACGTCATCAACAGCAGCAGCATCAGGTCAGAGAGTGGCACAATGACACAGTGTGGAGGTGACGGCAGCAGCAGCATGAGGTCAGAGAGTGGCACAATGACATTCTGGAGGTGGCAAAAACAGTAGTGGGCCAGATTGGCACAATGACAGAGTATGTAGTACATGGCAGCAGCCACTGCAGCAGCATGAGGTCAGAGAGTGGCACAATGACAAATTCTGGAGGTGGCAAAAACAGGAGTAGGCCACAGAGTGGCACAATGACAGAGAGTGGAGGTGACAGCAGGAGCAACAGCATGAGGTCAGAGAGTGGCACAATGACAGGTTGTGGAGGTGGCGTCATCAACAGCAGCAGCACGAGGTCAGAGATTGGCACAATGACAGAGTGTGGAGGTGGGTGGCAATACCAGTCCCTGGTAAAGATGGTGGTAGGCAGATGGAGAAACTGACAGCAGATGTGTGGCATCAGGCGGGTGGCGGCATCAGAATAGTGGCTGAGGCAGGTAGTTTGAATCCAGACTCATTTCTCAAAGTTTTGAGGAGGCGTCATGGCTGATGTAATCTGACAGCTTCTCCACTGCAAACTCGGCAAGTTGCAGCCATGCATCCAGTTTGGCTGCCCAGTAGTCCAGCAGATCTTCTAACTGGGGTGGCAGAGTGCTGTCCAAGTAGGCCACCACCTGTTGGTTCAGGGTCTGCTCCAGGTTCTGCTGCTGCTGGCGAGTGCCCGCCTCCCTAGGCGGGTGAAGGAAGCTGCTCATCAGCGACTCCAGACTTAGGTTGCTGCTGATGGAGCTAGTACTGTTCCTACCCCCCCCCCCCACCTTCCCACAGAAGACCTCCCAGTGGTACGGGAGCGCTGAGGACCCCCCCCATCAGCCCTGTCAGAGGATCCACGGTGCCGCACCTAGGCAACGGCCAACTGACTCCGGAGGATTTCTCTATAGTATTTGAGCTTGGCCTCCCTCTCAGCAGCTGGGAAAAAGGCTCCCATTTTGGACCCTTAGTGAGGGTCCAATAGGGTGGAGAGCCAGAAGTTAACCCTCTGCCGGAGGGTGACTATACGGCTGTCACTAGCCAGGTAAATCAGCATGCTGCGGGCCATGTGCACAAGTGACTCGTAGGGACTCCCTGCCTCCATCTCCACAGTATACTGCCATGGTGCTTGGGGGTCATCTGCCTCTTCTTCCTGATCTCCATCTACCTCCTCCAGCTGCTCCTGATCCTCCTCTCCTGTCACCTGGGTAGAAAATCCACTTATTTCACCAGACCATGCTTCTGCTCCAATGTCGTCCTCCTCCTCCATTTCGGTCCCCACCGGACTCATGTGGCCACGAGATGAAGTCGCCACGTCTCCAGTCCCCTGCCCAGACAGATTTTTCAGCATCTGTTCCAGGACATGAAGCAGTGGAATGACGTTATTCATCCCATAATCCTGGCGACTGACAAATAACATTGCATCCTCGAATGGCCTCAGTAAACGGCAGGTGTCATGCATGAGCTGCCACTGGCTGACATCAAAGTTACACAGGAGTGTACTCCTGTCCGCCTGGATCATCAAAAAATCGTTAATGGCCTTTCTCTGTTCATACAGTCGGTCCAACATGTGCAGGCTGGAATCCCAATGGGTGGAAACATCGCATATAAGTGTCTGTTGGGGGAGGCCGTTCTGCCGCTGCAACTCGAAGAGGGTGTGCCTGGCTTTGTAGGAATGGATGAAGTGCATGCACAGTTTCCTGGCCATTTTCAGAATGTTCTGAATATCGGTGGAAGACTTCAGGAATCTTTTCACAACCAGATTGAACACTGAGCCATGCATGGCTCATGGAACATCTCTCAACAGTGCAGCGTGGACACCATGTTCCTCCCATTGTCCGTCACCATGGTTCCGATTTTCAGTTGGCGTGGAGAAAGCCACACATCGATTTCTTGCTGCATGACGCGGAGCAGTTCCTCCCCTGTGTGACTTCGTTCGCCGAGGCAAGCCAGGTGTAGAACTGCGTGGCACTGCTGTGCCCTATACATGTGGTATGATGGAGCAGTACCTGTGGAGGCCGAGATGGTGGTGGTGGTGGAGGAGGAGGCGGACATTGGCGCCGGAGCAGCAGTGTGACAACGTGGAGGAGAAAGCGGCGTCTCCTGTCCAAGTTGTTGGTGTGGCTGTGCAGGAAGCACATTCACCCAGTGGGCCGTAAAGGCCATGTACTGGCCCTGACCATAGTTACAGCTCCACACGTCCGCGCTGCCGTGCACCTTGGAAAAAACCAATAAGCTCAAGGACTGGCCCACCTTCTATTCTACATATTTGTGAAGGGCTGGTACGGCCTTTTTGGAAAAGAAATTACGGCTTGGAACACTCCAACTCGTCTCGGCACAGGCAATTAATTCTCTGAACGGTGCAGAGTCCACCATTTGGAAAGGGAGGGACTGCAGTACCAACAACTTGGACAGGAGCATGGTCAGGTTCTGCACCTTAGGATGGTTGGACGCATATTCTTGTCTCTTTGCAATCGCCTCGTTGAACGACTGCTGGCGCCATGAGTAGTGAGGGGCAGCAGCATCTGGTCCGGGAGATGATGGCGAAGAGAAACAGCTCCCTTCTGCAGAGGTGGTGGAGCCTTGACTGGCTGCAGTGGCATGCGTGCTGCTGCTGTTGCGGCAGGATGGACCACCACATCTGAGCCACGTTTCTCCCAGGCCACCGGATGGTGACGCTGCATTTGTTACAAAAAACTTTATTTGACTCTGCACATCCAAAAGCATTTTTTAAAAAAAACTTAAAGGGGTGTTATCGTTTCATTAAATGGTCTTCAGAATAAGGGGACAGTGAAAACAAGCAACTTTGCAATTGGATGTCATTAGCAAAGCTGCCTTGTTCTCACAGTGTCCCTTATCTTGTGTTTTTATTTACACTGATATCCAGTGTGGGTCTAATCCCTCCTGATCCCTCCTCCTTGCAATTCACTAGCTGAGAGCTCATTTACATTCTGTACAGCCCCTGGGTCGATTCAAGGAGCTGAGTTAGGGGCCGTAGCATTTTCTGTTTCCACACCTAGCAGAAACAGACTGCAGCAGATTGTACAATGAGAAAACATGACAGTTTTTTGTCCCTGTGCCTAACTCTCCTGCATACACGCAGATCTGTGCCGTTCTTAGAAAGCTGTAATACATCTCCAGCTGTGAGAGATCAGTGCTCAGATTAGATTGAATGCAGCCTGTGGTATGTATACAGCTCTTATAAAATAAGACTGATAGGGAGAGACACAGTGACATGTGGACAGAGGGGGGGGGGGGGCGCAGTCTCAGGCCAGCAGTGAAGGGGGTATGATGTCATCCAGCTGGGAGGGGAAGAAACGCCCCTGCATTCACAGAGCTGGGAAGCTGAGAGAAGTGTGAATCAGGCGAAGTAAGGAAGCGATACATCCCCTTTAAGTATAGGTGCACACTGGCAAGGCAATAACATACGTCTATTCCAAATATCAGTGGCACACTAAAAACTAAGCAAAACATCAAAGGCATATAGGAATTTTTTGAAAATGCACTACTGCTAAGGAATTGTGAAAACCTGGGACTCTTAGTCCACAGTTCCAACCAAAAGTGTTTAAGCTCACCTCCCAATTGCGTCAAGGGGATCCCAGCACAGGTGAGTTCCCAACACTAAAATGTCACCTCTCCAGGAGCCTGCCCAGACCACAAAACCTCAGGGAGGAAAAGAACTCACCACCGAATAATCCTGCACTGGTCTAAAAGAGGTAGGCGGAGTGCAACAAGCCAATGAGGCTGCATTTATTGACACGGGACCATGGTGCCAACGTTAGCTCCCTGGCCACGCTTCATTTTCTGCCCACAGATTGTACATATACTCATATTCGGCTCCTCCGATGTCTTAGCAAAGAACTGCCACACCGCGGAGTAGCTGATTTTACCGCCAACGCTCCACGCTGAGTGACTACTACCGCCGCTGCCTCGCAGAGCCCCTGTGTCGCTACTTTCTTGGACCTGCGAAACGGGTTTTGTACCCCGTGGCCGCTTGGCTCCCGACCACGCACTGCTGCTACCCTGCTGACTCACGGCCACACTACCCACTTGCTGGCTGCGCTGCTGCCTGAGGCGCGAGCTGATGCCCTCTTCTCCTGACGATGATGAAGCCCTTGCCTCACCTGGCTCCCAAGTGCGGTTGGCTACATCATCATCGATTATTGTTTGATCTTCCCTGCTGTACTCCTCAACGTTCTTGGTATACCCCTCACAACATGACCTCCCATGCCACTCTCCACATCTATACTTTGCCGCCTACTGCAAGAAACAGGGGATATTGGCCACATTTCTTCGCTGCCAAGTAGCTGCTGACTGTCCTCATCAAATTGTTCATCCTCGCTGTATAGTGTCGCTAAGTCCAGACCACATAGTAGATCTCTGGCTGAGGGAACCGGATGGGACAGAGGCGGGTGAGGACTGGTGAGGGCCGCAGACCCACTCCCGGGCCATGCCAACTAAGGGTTGTGTCTGACGTTCCCATCGACTTGTGGCTGGGGTTGTCAGATGTCATCTGGGAGGAAGTGGATGACCTAGTCAACCAATCAAGAACCCTTGGGTTGCTGGTCAACACACGGCCGCTAGATGACACCGGCAGTTCTGGCCTCACCGAGTGACCCCTGCTGCGACGTCCCCTTACTGTGCTGCGACCTGTTGCCTGCTCCAGGAATGTTTGTGCCACTGCCACTCGCATGTGAAGAGCCTGCCACCTCTCTGACATTCTGTTTGTTCAAAAATTTACAGACTGTTTAATGAAGATATCTGTATATGATAAATACACACCCTGTATTTGACTCCAAATGAACCCACTAACAGGCTTGGGTAACCCTTGGATATAAATTGTGCAAAAGAAATGAGCTGCCAAAAATTAACAGGTATGTGGCATGTTAAAACAACATGTATTTTACTGACTACAACAGCAGAAACACGCTTAATTAACCTTCGGATATGAATTATGCTACAGGCAAAATTTCTTATTTGGCGTTGAAAAAACACCATTCTTTTACTGACTACAACAGCAGAAAAACGCTTAATTAACCCTTAAATCTAAATTGCGCAAAAGAAATGAGCTGACAAAAATTACCAGCTATGTGGCATGTTAAAACGACGTGTATTTTACTGACCACAACAGCAGAAAAACGCTTAATTAACCTGCGGATATGAATTATGCTACAGGAAAAATTTCTTCTTTGGCGTTGAAAAACACCGTTTCTTTTACTGACTACAATAGCAGAAACACGCTTAATTAACCCTTGGATATAAATTGCGCAAAAGAAATGAGCAGCCAAAAATTAACTGGTATGTGGATTGTAAAAACGCTGTTTCTTTTACTGAATACAACAGCAAAAACAGGCTTAGACAACCCTTGGATATTCAATGTGCTCCAGAACTGACCAGATAGCATTAAAATGTATATGCAGCTGAATTGGACGCACACTGGACTTCAATTCCAATACCCCACAAAATCAAATTTAGAACGTAAGATAAGTAGTCTCTGAGAAAAGCTGTGACACCCCCCAAAAATCGCTGTGTAAAAGTTCTTTTTGTGTGAGATCTCTAATACTGGAGCTGTAGCAGCTACAACACGGCAAATAGACAGGAGTGTGAACTGCCAGCGTCGCGTCCGGACTTATATAGTGCAGTGACGTCACAAAATCCCGCCGATCTCTGATTGGCTTCATCTCTACATCTTCATTGAGGATGTTCCTTTCTTCCTCCCAGAGTTCTTTGCCCCATGTAATGCCATGTGCTTGCAGCCATTTTATCAATTAAAAGCACACTTCGTTCCCGTGAATCACCCCAAACTTCAACTTCGTTCAAAATCGAAGTTTTCCTTAAATTCTAAACGAATTGCACTTCGTTAGAATCAATTCGCCCATCTCTAGTTGCAGTTCATTCTGCTACATTTACCTTATAAGAGGGGTCACTAATGTTATATATTTTACTGGTAACCATTTATTATCCAAAATAGTTTTTTTTTGTTCCAAAATGAACCCCTGACCTTCCCCATCCCAGAGACAATTATCAATGATGATCCAGACCATTTACACACAATAGACATCACTAAGATCAGAACAGAAATCTTTCTGGGAAAGCAGTAATATTTTATTTTTAAAACCTTTATTGAGATATCTCAGTGTCACATATGTGCAGTCAAGTCATGTATCAGAAGGTGACACAGCAGCTCCTACAATGGTTCTCCACACTGGCCACACTTCGTACAATCTGAACATTACAATGGCTTCTCTCCTGAGTGACCTCTATGATGTTCCCCAACAAATTTCCTATATACTGAACGTGAATTTTATTCCTTCCCTGAGTTCTCAGATGTCTGTACATGTATTTAGATTCTCTCCTGTGTGAATTCTCTGATGTGCAACAAGAACTGATTTCCTGGTAAAACTCTTCCCACATTCCAGGCAGAAAAAGGGCTTTACTCCTGTGTGAGTTCTCTGGTGTCTAACAAAAGCAGATTTATCATTAAAACTCCTGCCACATGTCTGGCACTCAAATGGCGTCTCTCCCGTGTGAATTCTCTGATGTGTAACAAGACTTGATTTAGAATTACAACTCTTGCCACACGTCTGGCACACAAACGGCTTCTCTCCCATGTGAATTCTCTGATGTATAACAAAATATGATTTCCTGGTAAAACTCTTCCCACACTCCAGGCAGGAAAATGGTTTCTCTCCTGTGTGAGTTCTCCGGTGTTGAACAAAAGTTAAGTTATCACTAAAACTCCTGCCACATGCCTGGCACACAAATGGCTTCTCTCCTGTGTGAGTTCTCTGATGTCTTACAAGTCTTGACCTGTAACTAAAAGATTCTCCACATTCTGGGCATATAAATGGTCTTTCATCTCTGTGAATTCTCTGATGTCCATTTTTTGTTTTATTCCTTCTTGATTGATATTATTCTACTTTATAAAGTGAAGATGAAGGACGTCTATGGGAGCCTCTTATTGTGTCTTCACCTAGAAAAAGAAACACAGGTTTTTTTCCCCAAATAAAATATTTTAAAATATGTATATGAAAAACTTACACTGAGCAAAAATGTAACACAGTAAATCAATCAATAGAAGATTCTCCTTGTCATTGTTGCACGCAAACTGTGAAAGCCGTGTGTCAATAACTTGAAGTCAACAAAACTCATTAAATACATAAAAGTTCTAAAATTATTTATACTCAGATTGTTAATAAAAATTGGTTCCTATATTAATGAAGAAAAATATCACCAAATTCTACTTAACAAATTCAACTTCGGTTACAAAGTATAAGTAATGGGTGCCAGGTTAGAAACTGTTCTCTTCCACTTTCTAAAATTAAAGGGCTTCAGAATCATTAACTTCAGAATAGAGCTGCCCCCAGCACCTTTGAGTTTGTTGGGGAGACTGCAGCCAGAAATCTAGAAATGTCCTATTACACGTCACCCATTCAGATAAATGACCATTTATGTCAACTATTGATGATTTGACTCCACCAGGACAAGAAAAGCATTTTGGGTTTATTTCTGTTCTCTCTCATAAAGAGTGACCTCAAAAGAGAAGTAACCTATGACATTAATGTGCCAATTTAAGGGAGCCAATAAAGAGTCATAATTCTCCTCTGGATTCTTCCATGTTCTCAAACTTCCCATCCAGGCACAAACCATTCTCATTCTTACCCAGGTCCAGTCTGGATTTTACCTACTCATAGAAGCTGATCAGATAGGACTGACCCCTCATAAAGCCATCCTGCTGCTGTGTTATAATGGGATTAATCAGTGAGACACTCCAGTATGGCCTCTCATAGAAAACCATTCACATATTTACCCACAATAGAGGAGAAACCTACAGCCCTATAGCTTCCACGCTCACTTACTGACCACATTATGAATATTGGCCTCACTGCCCCAGAAATAATGGTCTGTCCATCACTGGGATTAGAGGCTCTGTCCACCTTCACGGCCATTCTATACAGAGATCCAATGCAGGAGAAATGAGAGAGGAAGGAACCTTGTAAATAGTCTTTATTGATAATGTCCTACTGGTTTGTGTCCACAGCTCCTAGGCAGAACTACGTGTTTCCACGGTTGGTTTGCTTTTCATTTTATAAACAATGGAACAATAAAAAATGATAAGTGCAGATATAGCTGATAATTCAATATATGAAACATCTCCCCTGTTAGGACAGAAGACACCGGGAACCTAAACTTCATGTTTCCTTATCCCATAGGTTTTACAATATTTCTAATTGTTCTTAGGCCAAGTAGCCTCTACTCAAACAGCTTACATTAGTGCTATTCCCAAGGCTGTGATGATCCATTATCCTATCTAGTACATTCATAGCATGAGGTTCGCACAAATATCAGAAACATGAACTTCATTAACGCCTAGTGACTGGTACATACCAATACTTAATTGAAGTGACTCAATGACCTCACTAGCCCTTGAGCCCTAGTTCATGGACACTAATATGCCCCAGTGACTGCTGCATGGACCCTGAGGACACAAGTCCCATAGGCTGATAACCGAGGCTTTAAAATGTAAGTTCCTATGGGGAAGGTTCTCTCTTATGTGATCCTGAAGCCATCACTCTGAATCTGTATCTGCTCTCCAGTTCTGTGACTGTAATTGTATCTGTACAGAGGGATTTGTAGCCCTTGGAGGTCACATTTTACCAGGGCCATGAATATAGAGGAAACAGAACTGCAGGATCTATGTGAAATATTGTACATCTACTCCATTCGAAGCAAGAAGTAAGGTGGAAGTAAATGGCGTCTGCGATTTAGAAGGACAGAATAAAAGAGAAGAGTTCTGGAAGTTACTTAGCAGTCACTGACACTGATCCAGGGTTTTCCCGTCCACTCATCGCTCCTCTGCACCTTTCCTGCAAGGATTCCATATTAAGGACCTGAGACAAAGCAACAAGGAGAGAGTTTATCCTACATTCAGGTGAAGGTCAAACCCCCCCCAGAAGTCAGAAAACAATCTGTACATTGTAGAACTTTACATTCATCCACATTGAATCTTCATTGCCAAGAGCAAGTCCAACCAGGAGGAAGGTTACACAATCCTTTATTTTACCAGAGACCACTTGTAGCCGCTCCCAACAATAACAAGATGAGATGCAGCGTATACTCCACTGCTGCTGGAGGAGATTAGGAGAAGCCTCATTACATTAATCTATAGAGAATTTCCAGGATTCTCAGCTTCATCTACCTGATCATCGAGTAGGAGGTTCTGCTCTTCCTCTGGACCATCCGGGGAATATAGAGGACGGGGATCTCTCTCTCTGGTGGATTTCTCCTACTGGATCCATCTATAGGACATAAACACAGGGACTGAATCTATTGTTTCTATGTGATGATCAGATGATGGGATCTAGGTGACCCTCACACCTGGTCTCCTCTATATTCATGGAGGTCTCCTCTTACCCGGTGATGTGAGTGGCGGCTGATCCTCCATCATGACGTCCTTGTACTGATCCTTGTGTCCCTCTAAATACTCCCATTCCTCCATAGAGAAATAAACAGCGACATCCTGATGCCTTATAGGAACCTGACAGACAATGATACAATTATCCTCCAGACACTTCATCCCTTGTGTTTATAATGTCCCAGCATTCCCAGCAGCGCTCACCTCTCCAGTCATCCTGCTGCTCAGCTCTAGGATCTTGGGAATCAGGGAATGAGGTGGAGGCTCGGGGGTCTGGGGGCTGCTCCATCCTCCTGACTCACGAGGGGCCACACACTCACCAGACGACTTCTTCACTACTGTGTAATCCTGTGTATGGGGAGACCCTGATCACTACATAGATCCTAAGGAGCCTTCACCTTCCAGTCATTTCCTCTCTTATTACTAGAGATAGGAGTGATATCATGTGAGACGCTCACCTCTTCGGTGATCACGTGGATTATCTCCAGGGTGAGCTCTAATATCCTGGCCATCATCTTGTTTCTATCTTCATCCATCCTTGCTGGGTCACTGGTGTAGAGAGCCATGGTTGTTGAAAGAAATCTTTACCTGTGAGTCTTTCATTTGGAAAACAAGGATTATGAGTTAAATCACATGTGGAAGAACATCGTATGTGAAGCCAAGGGATTCACTAAGCAGTGTTGGACTGAGATGCCTAGGGCCCAACAAAGGAGTTCATTTTAGTGGTCCACTGTACGTCCTTGCTTCTCGCACCCGTTTGGTGTCCCACCCGGTCTCACTTCAACTTATACACACTGGTGGGATTACTTAATTACACTAAACTGTAATCAGGATGGGGTTTTGGGGCTTCAGACTCTCCCTCACTTGATTGCAACACAACACCAGGTAGTAAACTTAAGAGATCTAAAGATATATGTCGCTCCCTCCTCCATATGATATCTTATATGTATATCTAAAAGAAACAAAAAGTACTAAGTATAAAACCACTAAATAATGCTCATATAGTTCCCAAACAACACAGCTTTACAAAACCAGCATCCCAAGGGTATTACCAAAAATTCTACTACAACCATATACCACCACACCATGACTACATGCTGACTGAATAATACCCCCACATAGGGACTCAATACCACCATGCCTGGGGGCGTGGCCTGGTTATGCTGACAGCAGGACGTGCTGGCTGAGAGCTCCGTTACGACCAAACTTTATTAGAGCTATACACTTTGCAAAATGAGTCCCAGAAGAGCTAAAAAAAGCACCTAAGGGTGGCTCTATCTCACCTTCATCAGAGACGCTCATCTCCAACTATTTCTCACCCCTGGCAGACCTGCAATCCACCAGTGTGTCAGCGCCTTCATCCCCGGAGCGGGCGCCATCTTGCCATAGGAGGCGCGGCTCCTTGCTTGATCCAGCGCTAACTACCTGGCCTGCAGAGGTGAGCTGGAGATCGAGGGCGGCAGCAGCACAGCAGGCGATGCACCAGAGTGCCGGAGACTCCCAGCTTGAGACACCGAGGCTCACACTGAAGGCGGGAGGAAGAGAGGGAGTGGACGCTGCTTGGAGCGGACGGCAGGTGGCAGCGGTAGCTTCCTACCACAAGGCACCGCCACCTTGGCCCCAGCCGGCGGGACAGGAGATGCTGCATGGAGGAGAGGAGGAGGCAACAACAGGTACAGGGCAGGCAGCTCAATTGATCAAGGGCAGCCCCATTGCCTATGATGCCCAGAGGATGCAGTACTCAAGGAGAGGGAGTTTGGAGGCTGTGAGAGTGGGGGCAGAGATGCATGTATCAGGGCCTGATAGAAGCCCTAAAGCACAGGACTTTACTTCTAGTCAGTGGAAGGGAACCCAAGTGCCCCTGCCTCATCATGGGAGCCTTGATGCTGTCCAAGTGGCTGATAGAGGTCTGATTATCCCAGTCTCCCAAGAATTTATACCAGACCCCCTGGAGTGCTCACCTGCAAGCCCTCCTCTTCAGGCCTCTCCAGTGGCCTTATTTGCTGGCTCCCACGGGCTGGATGAAGACCGACCAGCTCCTGGGGTACACCAAGCTTTGCCCATGCGGGGGGACTGCACATCCACCATCAGCCCGACACCCAACCAGTCGGCGGACCCAGATGCTACCCCTCCAACCATTTCACGGGAGCAAGCCATAGCAACCCTTCAAAGCCACCCTGAGTTACAGGCGCTGTTGACACTCTTACCAACTAAAAATGACCTTTCAGTGGTGGCACAAGACCTCAAGAGTGCCTGGCAGCACGACCTGCATACAGTGAAGGAAGACATTTCTGCCTTTCAGGATAGAGTGCAGAGTCTCAAATCTTTTCAATCGTCTGTTATGCACTCGGTAACGAAGTTACAAGCCTCCATTAAGAATCAGCAATCCCTTCATCATGCCTTGACTGTACAACTCGATCTCGAGAACAGAAATAGAAGGAACAATATCAGGGTGAAAGGCCTTCCTGAATCGATCAAAACTCAAGAAATTGCCCATGCCTTGACAAAGCTTTTTAACATGCTCCTGGGCAAGGCGGCCGACTCCCACTTCGAGATAGATAGAGCCCACAGATCCCTACGTCTTGTCAGCCCAGACAGCACTAAACCGAGAGATGTGAGGAAATAATGAAAAAAGAGAGACTTGCACCTAGCATCATCTTTGAGGGTTCCAAGATTTCTATTTTTCCGGACTTGTCCAGATGCACCTTGCGCCTGAAAGCCACCACTAAACCACTTTTGACTGCTTTGCAGGAGAATCAGATCACCTACAGATAGGGTTACCCCTTTGCCCTGCCTGTTAGAACAGATGAGGGCACTCTCACCTTCAGATCCCGGAAGATCTCCCAGCTTTTGTCACTGCCTTGAAGTGACCACCTGTCTCTCTACCTGATTGGGACTTGAGACATTCCAGAGGAATCAGAAATTGGTCACCAGACTGGAAAGAGGACACTCGGCCACAAAACGGGGACTTCCATTTGCTACTCAGTGAAGCTTCCTTCATGTGCGGCTGCCTTGAGCCACTCAGTATCCTTTTTGTGTGTGGTATGGCGATCGCGACAGGTCGTCGCTTTGGTTCTCTTCCTTTTTTCCAGGTCACAAGAGGACTCTAGTAATGATCAACTCTCCTACTCATCCTACATTAAGGGGACTCTTACTGCTTTACTTTAGTCTTGGTCATTATGGTATAGCTCTATGTTAACTCTATATTCTAAGTTTAGACACATGAATACTGGGGCCTGAAGAGCGGGCTGGAGGTCTGTACGGCGACAATCTTACTCAGGTGACTCAGATCCCTCTGTACCGGATTGGGTGTAGAGGGCTTTGATTCCCCCCAATAAGTTCCTATAGCAGGCACTATGTGCTTGTTTAAAGCAGCAATGAAAGCTGCGGTTCTTATGTCTACTTCTATGTTCACTTGTATGCTTATGTTTAGATTATGTTTATAACTACAACTGTTATCACTACTTTTTTATGCAGCATCCACTGGACGCGGCTGGCTGGGATTCCCCGTCCTGCTAACTGTCCGACGCAGCCTAAGGCTGATCTTACAATGGTGACCCTTAGGTCTCCTCCCTTAATGTTAAGGGATTTAATATTTCTGAGAGGTGGTCCCGACTCCTTTACACCATGCATAAGCAAAAGTTCCTCATCCTGTGCTTGCAGGAAATGCATATACTTAAAGGGCATCTAGAGACTTACAGAAACAGATATTATCCGCTTTGGTTCCAGAGCAGTAATCCGGTTAATAAGACTAAGGGTGTTGCTATTTTTTTTCATAAGAACCTGCCAATCCAGGTGCTGGAGACAAAATCAGATGACTCTGCGCGATTTGTCTTTGTTAAATGCAAGATCGGTAGCTTGCCGTTTACCATTGCGAACATCTATGCACCGAACCAAAGTCACCTTTCTTTTTTCTCCATGGTCTTGAACGAACTGAACGCTTTTGCCCAAGGAATGATCATCTTGGTGGGGGGGAGACTTTAATCTCGCCCTTAACCCTCAGTTATACACTACCACTGGACACTCGTTTGTCCCTCTCAACAAATTAAACCAAATTAGAAAACGCTCAGCGATTCCTGGTGTCTGTTGAATCCAAACACGCGGGATTACACCTTTTATTCACACCCGCATAAGAGTTACAGCTGCATAGACTATTTTTGCAACATGCCCTGTTGCCCAAGATAAAGGACCTTCACACCTTGTGTCTCATCAGTATGTTTTTAATGTGTAATGTCTGTATGTATACCCTCTAAATTGTAAAGTGCTGCAGAATAGGTTGGCGCTATATAAATGAAGATTATTATTATACCATGACCACATAGAGACTGAATAATACTCAATACCATTACTGAATATAAAGCATTATACTACGACCAATATTACCACCATATAGTGATCATACAGTAGTAGATATCAGTTGTAGGCATGCGCTCTGCTCAAATAAGGGATTACAGTAAATTTACATGCAGGGACTTACCGGAGATGTCCTGTTTGATGAATTGTTCTCTTTATGACAAGTTATTTTCTCTCCCCCTTTTCTTCTCCATCTGGTCCAGACCACCAAGACTCTCCCTGCACAATTTAGGACACAGACATCTTAGACGCCTCACTTTCTAGGACTTCCCTACCATTTCTCATTTCCAAACAAAGTCACCATCCATAGTGCCCCCGGTGGTAATAATGACCCCTTTGTGCCCCAAACAATAAAAGTGCTCCAGTTTGTGTACCAAATTTTCATCTTCTTTATTGTCCCCATGTAGTAGGTAAGTAAACCCTCAATATAGTAGGTAGCTACAACCCCTAAAACTAAGCAGACATATAAGTAAACCAACTTCTAAGTAGGTATATACTGTAAGTCCCTGGTAGGTAGGTAGGTATAAAAACCCCCTGAAGGTATATCCCCTGTTGGTAGGTATATAGAACACCTGTTTGTAAGTAGACCCCTGTTGGTATTAACAGCCCCCTGTAAGTATATATGCTCCCTGAAATAGCATACATGCTCCTAGGTGTATACATGCCCCCTGCAGGAATATAGAGGCCACTGTAGGTATACATGTCCCTTGTAAATATCAGCCCCCCATAGGTATATACATGCACCATGTACCCATATACTGCACCCATTAGATACACATGCCCCCTGTACTCATATACTACCCCCTTTAGGTATATAAATTGCCCCTGTAGTCGTGCACTTCCCCCTGTAAGTTTATAAATGTCTTGTTGGTGAATACAGCCCTGTAGATGTATGCATGTCCTTTATAGGTACATAAATGCCCCCTGTGGCCATATACTGCCCCCTGTTATTAAAAAATAAAAAAGTGACTCACCTCTCCTCTTTTCCCCTGCTGAGAAGCCTGCACCAGGAACTTGTGTCCGATGTGGGGATGTGACGTCATAACGCCACCTACAGCATGATTCAAGCTCCCGGCGTCTACTAGGCCTGGGACCCAGCAACACAGATGGCATGATTGGTATATCATGCTGCCTGCGCTGCTTATTACCGTGCGGCGTAGGCCTCGGGGCCCACCAGGAGACTTCTGGCATCCCAGTGGGCACCAAACCGGCGGCAACAGGCCCGAGGCGTACGGTGCACCATAGTGAGCAGCGCAGGAGACGTGATGTATCGATCATGCCGCCTGCGCTGCTCGGTGTGTATGTGTCGAACTCGGGGTTAACTGGCGGATCCGTTGGTCTTCCATTGGGCCAGTACAACACTGTCAGTAAGGCTCAGTTCATATTGTTATTCATAGTTTTCTGTTTCATGAAAGGAACAGGAAGATGAAAATAATGACGGTCCCGGATCGGTTACATTTCTGACACTGATGTCGCTCCATGGACCCCATTGACTACAGTGATTTTAAACAGAATAAATAGCGCTGTGTGCTGGGAAATCATTCTCAGCAATTTTGACACTTCCAATCCAAGTCCTTGTCAGAAAGGGCATCACTTCTTTAACCCTTTCCTGACATTTGACAGAAGTTGACATCATGGTCGGGTCAGGTCAATGCAAAATGATCGTGGAAATCGTGCAGGCTCAAAAATAGAGTCCGCACGATGACTGTGAAAACTAGTTGTACTTTACAGCTGGGGTCCGGCAGCATCGACCGAGACCAGAGTTTACTCCAGTAGCAGCCGGTTACCCCCTCAGATGCCATGGCGAAATGTGACCGCGGCAACTAAGGGAAAATAGAAAGAGGGAGCTCCCTCTGTCTCCCACAAGGTGCCGATGGTCTCCAGAACAACCTGGAAACCTAACAAAGGCTTGAGGGTTGTTTATGACGTTATCACACCCGGCCGTATTCAGAGAGCACAGCCAGGTATGCTGATTGACAGGTGCAATATACAGCAGAACCGCTATATACTGCTATGTATAGTAGCAGTGATCTAATGGATTACTGTCAAGTCCCCTATTAGTACAAGTAAAAAAGTCATAATAGGGGACTTGTCTTATTAGGACAAGTTAAAAAAAAAAAAGCAAAAAAATAGAGAAATGTAACAACCTCACCTATAAATCACATTATTTAATTCAGACGATCAAGGCCATAAAAAACAAATGACAGAATTGCGATTTTTCTTTATCCCCTGCACATAAAATAGAACAAAAAGCGATCAAAAGTCACATAACCACAAAATGGTACAAAAAAAAGTCAGTTCATCCCGAGAGAGAAAAGAAAGCCTCATACAGCTCCGTATAGAGAAAAAAGAAGTAAGGCCGTCAAGATAGCAGAGCACCAACATTGCTTTACACAATAAAAAGAACAGCTACGACATAAAAAATTATAGAAATTGGGCATCACTGTAATCACATCGACCCACAGAGTAATACCAACAAGTCACATATACCGCACGGTCACCGCTGTATTGTCTTCATCCTGATTCATGAAAAACCGGAGAAGGAGATCAAAAAGCCTTGTCACCTCAATGATGAGACCAATAAAACCGCAACTCATAAAACAAAAAACACTCCCCTTCACAGCTCCTAATAGAGAAGTTAAAATAATGATGTCTCTAAGACCACGGCGATGAAAAAACAGCTTTTCTTTTTTAAATAAAAGTGTTTTATTGTTTAAAAGCATAAAAACTATAATATAAAAAATATAAATTAGGTATCACTGTAATCAGATCAAACTGCTGAGTAAAGCTAGCTTGTCATTTATACCACACGGTGACTGCTGTAAAAAAATTTTAAAAATTACCAGGATTGCTGGATTTTGTTCCAAATGCTTTACAAAAACCATAACAAAAAGCGATCAAAGAGTCACATAAACCCCAATATGGCACCAATAAAAAAAAAATTACTCATTCCACCAACAACATTAACTTCCTCTTCATGTAATAAAACCCCTCTTAGAAAGACCCAATTTTGGAAACTACGTCTCTGAGGAATATATCCCGGGGTGCAGTGAGTATATCGACCACACAAGGGCTTCACAGATTTATTTAGCATTAGGTTGTAAAAATGAAAAAATCTATTTTTTCTAACAGTCTGCTGTTCAGCTGAAAATATTTCAATTTCACAAAAGTTTCTGGAAAAAAAAAATACACATGTGGGTGTAAGCTGCTGTTTTGGCACATGGCAGGGCGTACAAAGGAGGGAGCGCTATTTGGCTTTTGGAACGCAGATTTTGGTGGGTACCATGCCTCATTTGCAAAGCCCCCAAAGTACCAGAACAAGTGAAGACTTTCAGAAATCACCCAATGTGAAAATAACATCCCTCATGGATCTTATCTAAGGGAGTATTTTGCATTTTAGGCCGCAGGGGTTACATAGTTTTTTAGCATTGGGCCATGAAAAGGAGGAGAAAAAAAAAAACTGTAGTTCCACCATTGTTTTTTAGACTTCATTTATGTGTGGGGGCTCGTGTTCTGTGGAGGGAGCCGCGTGGGGGCTCGTGTTCTGTGGAGGGAGCTGTGTGGGGGCTCGTGTTCTGTGGAGGGAGCCGCGTGGGGGCTCGTCTTCTGTGGAGGGAGCCGCGTGGGGGCTCGTCTTCTGTGGAGGGAGCCGCGTGGGGGCTCGTCTTCTGTGGAGGGAGCCGCGTGGGGGCTCGTCTTCTGTGGAGGGAGCAGTGTGGGGCTCGTCTTCTGTGGAGGGAGCCGCGTGGGGGCTCGTCTTCTGTGGAGGGAGCCGCGTGGGGGCTCGTCTTCTGTGGAGGGAGCCGCGTGGAGACTCGTGTTCTCTGTGTGGGGGCTCGTGTTCTGTGGCGTGAGCCGCGCGGGGGCTCGTATTCTTTGGAGGGAGCCGCGCGGGGGCTCGTCTTCTGTGGAGGGAGCCGCGCGGGGGCTCGTCTTCTGTGGAGGGAGCCGCGCGGGGGTCGTCTCTGTGGAGGGACCCGCGCGGGGGGGGGGCTCGTCTTCGTGGAGGGACCCGCCGGGGGCTGTCTTCGTGGAGGGAGCCGCCGGGGGGCTCTCTTCTGTGGGGGGGACCGCGCGGGGGGGCTCGTCTTCTTGGAGGGAGCCGCGCGGGGGCTCGTTTCTGTGGAGGGCCGCGCGGGGGCCGCTTCGTGGAGGGACCTTTTGGGGGGCTCGTCTTCTGTGGAGGGAGCATGGGGGGGCTCGTTTTTCTGTGTAGGGAGCATTTGGGGGGCTCGTGTTCTGTGGACGGAGCCGTGGGGGGGGCTCGTTTCCTGTGGCGGAGCCGTGTGGGGCTGGTGTTCTGGGAGGGAGCCGTTGGGGGCTCTGTTCTGTGGAGGGAGTGTGGGGGGGCTCGTGTTCTGGGAGGGAGCTGTGGGGGGGGCTCTTTTTCTGTGGAGGGAGCGGGGGGGGGGTCGGGGTTCTGTGGAGGGAGCTTGTGGGGGCTCGGGTTTGTGGAGGGAGCTTTGGGGGGGCCGTTTTCTTGGAGGGAGCCGCGTGGGGGCTCGTGTTCTGGGAGGGGAGCCCGTGGGGGCTCGGTTCTGGGGGAGGGAGCCGTTGGGGGTTTTGGTTCGTGGAGGGAGCCGTTGGGGGCTCGTGTTCTGGGAGGGACCGTGGGGGGGCTGTGTTCTGTGGAGGGGCCGTGGGGGGCTCGTGTTCTTGGAGGGAGCAGTGGGGGGGGCTCTCTTCTGTGGAGGGAGCCGCGGGGGCTCGTTTTCTGGGGGAGGAGCCCGCGTGGGGGCTCTTGTTCTTGGAGGGAGCCTTGGGGTTCGTGTTCTTTTGGAGGGGAGCCTGGGGGGGTCGTTTCTGTGGGGGGAGCAATGGGGGGGCTGTGTTCTGGGGGGACCCGTTGGGGCTGTGTTCTGTGAGGGGGCCTTGGGGGGGGCTCGTGTTCTGTGAGGGAGCCTGTGGGGTCGTTTTTCTGTGGGGGGAGCCGGTGGGGGCTGGGTTTCTGTAGGATGTTTCCATTGGGTTTGGGGGCTTATGCTTCTTGAAATCTGTTTTTTGGGAGGCTGGGTGGGGAAAGTGCTGCAACCCGGGTTTTTTTTTTTTAACCCTTTACACAGTCGCCGGCGGGACATGTACCTGTTTTTTTTACTCTGTGATGTGTATGATTCAGTGATAGAGTTTATTCACTTTTTTTAGGTGTATCAGTTTTTTTTCACATTTTTTGTGTAGATCAATGTTCATGCTCTGCTCTCTTCTAATAGTCATGACTTTATGTTTCTATATATGGGGCTGTGTAAGGGCTTTTTGGGGGGGAATGTTTTCTTTGCTGCCACCTTGGAGTTTATGACTTTTTGATACCTTTTTATTCTTTTTATGTCACTATAAACTTGGTCATTCCCATGTTTCTTCCCTTAAAGGGTTGTCTCCCTACAGAGTTTCATAATCATGAATGAATAAGTAACTGGCTTCCTGGTCAGACTCCCCCATCAAGACCCTGCATCACTCTGAAATTCACTCTGGTTTTCTTTTGCTAATTAGTTTAAACTTCTCGAAAAACTAGCAGGAGGTTTTTATCTGATCTCAAACAAAACCCTGTAATTAGTGCGTTTACTTTAATAAAAACAAGCCACCCCTGCTATCACATAGAACAAACAGCGGGGGGAAAAGCTGTATATGGGCCCATCACTGAGGGAACTGAAACGCCAGGGAGGAGTAATATTACTTGTACAATTTTACAAAGCAATTAATTTGGGAAATTCTTCATTAGTTTTCCCTACATTTTGTAAACTTTTCTTTGTACGAAAACCCCTTTTAAGGACCAACATGCAAGTTCAATAACCCAAGACAGTTTAGAGCCAACAAAAAAAACAAAACAAAAAAAACCCCCCTCCACAGTTAGAAACATAAAATTTTTTTTTTTATTCCTCCAAAAATCATCCTTTTCTACCACTAAAGTTTTCACCAAACACTTTATAGACTAAAAGGCATCCAAATGGGGCACTCTTTTTTTTTTTGATTTTTTGGGGTTCGCCATTTGAATGTTTGTAGTTTTTTTCCTTTTTTTAAATTTTTTATTTTTATTTTTGGGGCCTTTGTACTGTCTGAAAATGTCCGCGCCCCGGAGTGAGGAGCCGGAGAGGGCCCCCCCTTTTTCCTTTGCCTTAGAAGGGTTACAATTTGCTGCAGCATTTAAGAGTTAATCGGGCCAAAACCAAGGAAAATTTTCCAGTCCTGGTAATACATGAAGCATGAATATACAGCGCTGATTGTGTAGGCCTCCATTTGGCCCAATGATTCCTGGATGTAGGAGCCCCTCCATTGCACTAGATAGGTTTCATGGGAGCCGGCCTTAATCACTTGTAGTGCCCCAAAGTTACTGACACCCCGCACTCCCCAGCATCAGAAGGCCGCCTGCAGTGGAACCATCCAGGAAAGGGAGCTTATACTGTGTCCAAAAAAACCCCAAACCCCCGTCAGAAGTCCCCATGGTCTAGAGAGTCCTGCACCAACAGAAGCCCCCAGAAGGATAGGACGGGGGAACAGCCACCCCCTCATGTACAAAGGGAGCGAGTGCCGGCCCATTAGTCCTGTGCAGGCCTTCCCACAATGCATTGTGGCGCTCTGATCTGGGGGGGAATTGGGTTTCTGAGGGTCAGTGAGCCCTCCATTATAATGGGAGGGAGAAAGGTTTACTCATTCATTGACAAAATAAAATGGATAAACTCCACTCACCAGTCACGAGCTCTGGAAAAATGGGCAAGTAAATAACCCACTCTTGAACTCCCTTTTTGGCTGAAGCACCCTGCCAAAACCTGGGAGCCTGGGAATTTCCTTTTTGTGGGGCAGAGAGCAGTGTGGACTCTCACGTTTACCTGCATTTTCCATCCCGGCTCCTCCCATGTGGCTTCCCCCCGCCGGCTCACCGGTTTGGTCCTGACGTTCTCTCCCCACTCCCTTTGGACACTGGGGGTGGGTTTCAAAAGACAAATTTTACTTTAACGCTTCACCTCCGTCTCCTTTTTTCTTTACTGACATGGTTATCGCTGCCCGTACCAGCGGAAAAATAAACAGCGGGTAACGCGCACCCCCACCATGGTATCACTGCTATTTTTCACAATAAAAATCCCCAGGACTTTAACTGGCCGGGTTTTTTTCAGTTTTTTCTTAACTGGCATTTTCATTTTTATCCACTTTATCTGTGATTTACCCCCAATAAATAGCCCTTAAAACCACACTCCCAAACCAATAACACCCCCCATTAAAACCATCCCTCCCCTCCAGTATACATCCCTGAAAACCCCCCTCCACCCCAAAATATACAGTCCCATGTAAATCCATCACTGCCAACCAATATACATTCCCATGTAAAACCATCCCTCCCCGCCAATATACAGTCCTGTGTAAAACCAACACGGCCAACCAATATACTTCCCATGTAAAACCACCCTCCCTCCAATTACATTCCGTAAAACCTCCCCCCCCTCCAATAACACCCATGAAAACCACCTCCCCTCCAATATACAGCCCATGCAAAACCATCCCTCCCCTAAATATACAGCCCCATGTAAAACCACCCCTCCCCCCAATATACAGTCCCATTAAACCACCCCCTCCCCTCCAATACAGTCCATTGTATAAAACATTTCTCCCTCATTCAGTGCCTTCCGATACACAGTCCCATGTAAATACCTTGCTCCTCTGCCTTCTGTACACACTTCCTGTATTCCTGAAAGAGCCCACCACTTACCCTACATTCCCTTCCTCTTCCCCTAGATGCCCCTCCTCTTCCCCTAGATGCCCTACCCATTTCCTGACATCATACATACCAGCAGTACCAGGCTTGTGCAGTAAGATCCGGGACTCCGGGTTAGGGGCACGAGTGCAGGGCCATTGTAGGGAGGACATTGCCTTCAGAGTAAGCGATTTCCACATAACCGTCCATCACACAGGTGAGACACTTACCTTTCCTCTAACCCAAAGGGGAACCCACCAATCAGAAACAGGCGGGGGGCAGCACAATGTGTGACCCGGCCCCTTACTACCTGAACCCACCAGGGACTTAAATGGGGATCAGGGCCGGGATCTTTCACTTCCAGCAGGAAGTTTACCCAATCCACTAAGAGGAGCGGGAAAAACCGAAACCAGAGCCACAAATGCCCCCCGCCATCCTCCTTATGTCTGCTGCCCCGCCCCATTTATTATTGGTAACAGGGCCGCTTGCATGTGGGGGCCACAATGTGGAACGCCCCCGGCCCCATCCTTTGTTTTGTCCTTGGGGTCTAGGGGGGGCGCTCGCTGGTTTTGGGTCTTTTGTCAGTGGGAGTTTCTCCCTGGACTTCCTTGGTTGTTCTGGGGTGTGCACATGGGGGGGTAACCCCTTTATCTCCCCCAATCTGTAGGGTCGGCTGCCACCTGTATATTGTTTTTGACACCCACACCCCTTTTCCTTCTTCCGCCTAAGTTCCCCTTTTAAATGGGTCGGGGCCTTTTTTTTTTTAAACCCCCCTTTAAAGCTCCATGACATTATACCCATCATAAAGTGGTATGTGGCGCAGATAATCCTCACTGGGGTATAACCCCTCATGAATGTGGTAAGGGGGCTGGAGTTTTGGTCATCGCTAAAATATAACCATTAAGGAGGTGTAAAAGGGGGGGGGAGTTGGTATCGCCGGGATATATATAACCCTCACGGAGGGGGTAAGGGCTTTTGGGTTTTTCACACTGAGTATATACCCGTCATGGAGATGGTCAAGGGGCCGGAGTTTTTTGGTCACTCACGATTTATTCCCCTCAGGAAAGGGGGTTAGGAGTTTTTGGGCTTGGTCACTCCTAATGTAAAACCATTTATGAAGGTGGGAAGGGGGGCTATAGCTTTGTCATCCTATGTATGTACTTATCATGAAGGTGGGAAGGGGTCTGGAGCTTGGTTATTTTTATGTATATACCCATAATGGAGGTGGGGAGGGGTCTGGACCCTTTCTTACTTTCGGTGTATATATCCATCATGGAGATAGTCGGATTTTGGAGCTTGGTCCCCTTTTGCATATATACCCGCATGGAGGTTTCAGGGGCTGGAGCTTGGGCACTCGCTGATGTAAAAAACCCACATGAAAGGTGGACGGGGACTGGGAGCTTGGTTTACCTAGTATATACCCATCAAAAGGGTTGGGTGTGAAGCTTGGTCATCCCTGATGCAAATTTCCCGCCATGGGGGAGGTAAAGGTTTTGGGGCTTGGTCACTCTTGACAAATGTATCCATCATGGAGGTGGTGAGGGGGCTGGAGCTTTGTCCTCCCTGACGGGATGTCCCATATGGGGGGTGGTAGGTTGTGTGAACTTTGGCACTCGGGGTGTATAAAATTTTTTAAGAGGAGGAAGGGGGGCTGGATTTTGGTTATTGCTGATGTATTTCCCTTCATGGAGGTGGGGAGGGTTCTGGAGCTTGGCACTCGCTGATTAAACCCAAACAGGAGGTGGTTTAGGTGTGTGAAGCTTTGGTCACCCCTGTGCTATCCCTCATTGTGAGGTAAGGGTTCTGGAGCTTGGCACTCGCTGACAAATTATCCCTCGTGGAGTGGTGAGGGGCTGGGCTTGGTAACTTCCCGGCATACATACCTATCATGGAGGTGTTGAGGATCTGGAGTTGGTCCTCGCTGAAGTATATATCCCTCATGGAGGTGGGGGAGGATTGGGGCTGGTCACTTTCTGATGTAAACTATAAGGGGGGTTTTCAGGGGGGTGGAGCTTGGTCACTTGCGAAGTTATATCCCCATGGAGGGGGTAAGGGGCGTAGCTTTGGGCACTTATGATTTAAATACCATCGTGAAGGTGGTAAGGGGTCTGACTTTGTCACTCCTGAGTATGTACCCATCATGAGGGAAAGGGGTCTGGTTGGTTATTCCCCGAGTATACCCCATCTGGAGGTGGGGAGGTGTGTGAAACTTTCACTCGCTGGTATATACCCATCAAGGAGGAGGTAAGGGGTCTGGAGTTTGGTTATTGCTGATGTATATTCCCTTCAGGGGTGGAAGGGGGCTGGAGCTTTGTCCCTCACGGGCATTACCCACATGGAGGTGGGAAGGGGTCTGGAGTTTGGTTACTTTCTGATGTATTACCACAAGGGGGAAGTAAGGAGCGGAGTTTGGTTACTTTCTGACATATATTCCCCATATGGGGTGGGAGGGGTCTGGAACTTGGTCATTTGCTAGCATATATACCCATCATGGGGGTTGTTGGAGTGGAACTTGGGGGCGTTGCTGGGGTATATCCCATCTGGAGGTTGTCGGGGTCTGAAATTGGTCACTCACTGATTTAAAATACCCATCATGGAGGTGGGGGAGGGGTCTGGAGCTTGGGAATTTTTGGGATAATACCTATCATAGAGTTTGATTGGGGCTTGGTCACCTTGAAAAAATATCCACATGGGGGGTGAGGGGTCTGGAGCTTGGTCACTTGCTGTGTATTAAAACCCTTTTATGGGGGTGGGGAGTGTGTGAAACTGGTCATCGCGATGTAAAAACCCACCAAGGAGGAGGTAAGGGTCGGATTTTTGGGTTTCTTGTGTAATATTCCCCCTATGGGGGTGGAAGGGTCTGGAGCTTGGTCACTCGCTGACAACAACCCCCTCATGGAGTTGGGGTTGGGGGGCTGGGCTTTGGGCACTTGCGGCGTACAAAACCCTCATGGAGGTGGTGAGGGGTATGGGGCTTTGGGCATTCGCTGATGTATATAAGCATCATGGAGGTCGTAAGGCGACTGGAGCTTGGTCCCTGCTGATGTAAGTACCCATCATGAAAATGGTGAGGGGCTGGACTTTGTCACTCCTTTATGATGATCCATCGTGAAATGGTATGGGTGGACTAGTCTTCCCGATGAAATACCAATGATGGGGGGGTAAGGGGCCCCGGGGCTTGGGGTTTCTCATGATGAATATACCCCCCATGGAGGGGTAAGGGGGGCTTCTTTTTTTTCCCGCTACAAAAATACAATCATGGGGGGTGGGGGCTGGACTTGCTCGCTCCTGATTATATTTCCCATCATAAGGGGGTGAGGTGTGTGGACTTGGGCACTCGCTGATGTATATAACATTATGGAGGAGGTGAGGGGGTCGGGCTTTGGTCACTCGTGAGGTATATGCCCATTTGGAGGAGGGAAGGGGGCTGGAACTTTTTTATTCCTTGTGCAGTTACCCACAAGAGGGGAGAATGGTTTGGAGTTGGTCACCGCTGACATATATATCCTCAAAGGGCGTGAGGGTCTGGAGTTGGTTTTCTCGTGATATATTTAAAACCCGGAGGGGGTGAGGGGTCGGGGGCTTGGTCACCCTGACATTTTTCCCCTCATGGAGTTGGTGAGGGGGCTGGGGCTTGGGCACTTTCTGGCGACATAACGTTATGGGGGTGGTTGGGGGGGTGACTTGGTCATTTTGCTGATGTTTTTTAACCTCTGGAGGTGTTTTAAAGGGTCTGGGCTTGGTCCTCGCTGAGTATGTAACCATCATGAAGGGGGATGGGTGGGACTTGGTCATTCCTGTGTATATGCCAATCTGGAGGTGGTAAAGTGCCCAGCTTGGTCACTTGGTGATAAGTAACATTCTTGAAGATGGTAAAAGGTCTGGAGCTTGTTACCCGGACCTTGTACCCACATGAAGGTGGGAAGGGGGTTTGGGGCTTTTGGGTTTTCCTGTTAATACCATATGGAGGTGGGAAGGGGTTTTGGAGCTTGGTTACTCCTGTGTATAAACATCATGAATGGGGAGGTGTCCGGGCTTGCTCACTCATGATGTATTACCCTTCAGGGGGTGTTGAGGGTGTGGAGCCTGGCATCGCTGAGTATAACCCCTCAGGGGTGGGAGGGGTCTCGACTTGGTCACTCACTGCCATATAATCCCTATGGGGGTGATGAGAGGGTTTCTTCTTGGTCACTCACTGACGTACCCTATCCCTAAGGAGGTTGGGGCTAGCTTGGTCACTCACTGAAATTTATCCCCATGGAGGTGGGGGAGGGGTGTGAAGCTTTGGGCACTTGCTGATGTATAACCCACCCTGGGTTATGTAAGGGGTCGGGTTTTGGTTACTTTCTAATGTATATTCCCCCTCGGAGGTGGTACGAGGGCGGACTTTGGGCCTCACTGACAATGTCCCATCGGAGGTGGGGAAGGGGTCTGGAGTTTTTTTACTTTTCTCACATAATACCCCCTAAGGAGGAGGTAAGGGGTCTGGAGTTTGGTTACTTGCTGATGTAGATTCACTTCATGGAGGTGGTACGGGGTCTGGAGCTTGGTCACTCACTGACATATGTACCCATCATGGAGGTGGTAATGGGTCTGCAGCCTGGTCACTCACTGACATTTGTAAACCCCTTTTTGGAGGGGTAAGGGGGGTTGGACTTGGGCACTTGCTGAGTATATACCTAACGGAGGAGGGGAAGGGTCCAATTGGCACTCGCTGGGTAAACCCTCATGGTTTGTGAGGCTGGATTCGCACCCACGCGGTAATACCCATTATGGGCTGGCCGCCCATGACACGGCTTAAGGGAAAGGGGGAAAAACAATTACTAATCTATTGCAGTAGTAACCTACAGGGAATATGTTATTGTGGTTTTGCTAGATTCACCCCGACCTGGAGAGCTCAGATCTCCGGTCATTTATAACAAACGCGGATCTACATACAACACACAGACACACACACACACACATACTAAAGTATGCTTTTTCTTGATTAATCTCACAAAATATTTTCTGGTTTCCCAGTGCATTATATAAATAAGGAAGAGAAGTCTCCGATGGCAGCAGCCACTTGGGGGGTTTCTCTCACTCTGAGGTTTTTATTGTAGTTTTTGGAGCCAAAGTCGTGAGTGGATCTGGCAGGAGGAGTAGTCCACGTCCTCTCTTTATATTTCCTCTTCCTTTTTATTCAGCTTCCGGCTTTGTCTCCATCAATGACATTTCCCAGCCCCCGCTGTGTGTGACATCTCTCTCATTCCTCACAATGCTTTTCTGTCTCTGAGCTCCTTTAGGTGGTTGCTGGAGAAAAGTGGTGCCTCACTTTGGCTGAAGCTTACACTGTCTGTACTGGACATAGTGCTGCTCGGCCTCTTTGAACGTGGCCTGCAATTGGCAGGAGATAAGCGGCACCTCACTTTGGCTCCAGTTCACACTGTCTATACTGGACATAGCGCTGCTCGGCCTCTGTGAGCGCGGCCTGCACTTGGCTGGAGATAAGCAGCGCCTCACTTTGGTTCCAGTTCACACTGTCTATACTGGACATAGCGCTGCTCAGACTCTGTGAGCGCGACCTGCACTTTGTTGGAGATAAGCGGTGGCTCACTTTGGCTCCAGTTCACACATTTTACCAGTTTATGAATAAAATTATCAAAAAATAGAAAAGTAAAGCATATAGTATTCAGGATTGCTCTGTTCGTACAAGAACGATCTATTAAAACATAACATTCATCCCGTACAATGAACACCACGAGAAAAAATTAATGCCAAAGGTGTTGGTTTTTTTGGCCATTTCACACTGCTAAAAAATTGGAATACAAAGTGATCAGATGTATCCGAGCCTCGTATCAATAAAAGCTGCAAAAATGAATTATAGTCAAGTTCATATATGGAAAAACACAAAAAACTGAGGCTTTAAAAAAAAAAAAAAAAAAAAAGTACACAAACATAACAAAAACTAAAAAAGGTGTAATTACCCAAAATTTTTTTCCCGCCCACTTTCAACGACGGCGTCATTTATCCCAAAAACGGTAAACCCCCAGGGAAAAATTGAACAAATTGTAGAAAATTTTTCATTTTTTCCCCCACAAAATTACTTTTAACAAATCATACATTTTTTTTGGTTTTTTCCCCGGGAAACATTAAGGTGCTTCAATAGTTTCTTTTTAAAAACTAAAAACTTGTCCCAAATTAAAAAAATTAACACCCCCAAATCTGGGTAGAAAAAAATTAATAAATAAATAAAAGTAATGGCTTTCTGAAAGTGGGAAGGAAAAAAACAAGAGAGAAAACAGACTTTAGGCCTGTGATTCTCCTCAGCCCCAACTTCCCATCCCCAAATTGTACCCCAACTCCATGGCTTTTCCATCCCTCACCATTCTCTCTTTTTCCCCCCCCCAAATCCACCCCCACTCCCCTTTCCCCTCCACTCACCCTCTTTTATTGCCCCCAAAACCCTCTTTCACTCCTCATCCTTCTTTAAAACCCCCCTTTTTTCATGCTCCCCCACCCCTCTTAAATTTCCCTTTCTTATCCAGTCCCGTCCCCCATCACTTTCGTTCTCCTTTTTTCCAACCCCCCTTACCCCCCATCCTTCCCCTTTTTCCCCCCCCCCCCTTCCCCCCATCCTTCTCCCCCCTTCCCTACTCCCCACCCTTTTTTCCCCCTTTCCTTCCCCCCATCCTTTTTTTTCCCTTTCCTTTTCTCCCCATTTCTTCACTGCTCCCCTTCCTCCAAGTAAAACAAAAAGAAATAATTACTATTCTGTAATCCTGGTTTACTCCCCTTGGGAAAAACGTGATCACCCCCTCAATCAAACCCTTTGTTTGACCCCAAAAACCAATTGTTTCCCCATCCCCTCAGTGCCCTCCATCTATCATTACTCTCCTTCTTCTCTCATCACTTTCCGTCCATCATAATTTCACCCCCCCCCCAACCAAGACCCCCCCTTCTTTTGCCCCCATGTTTTCAAATGCTCCTCATGCCCTTATCACTCACCTTCTTCCCCCACCCCATCACTCATCAATTCCTGTCTCGAGTACTCTCCCCTTTATCCCATTGCTCCCTACTCCCTTATCACTCTCCTTCCAGCATGACTTTCCCCCTCCCCCTTGCTCCCCCCATCCTTTCATTCCCCTTTTTTCCAGTTTCCCCTTCCCCCATTTCCCCGTCCATTTTAAACATTATTCTTCTTCTTTCCACTCCCCATCCCTCATCACTATCCTTATTTCTCACCCCTCATTGCTCCATATCCCTTATAGGCCCTAATTAACCCCTCACTTTTTCCCTTTTTTACTGTTCCCCCCTCCCCTATTTTCCGCAATCCACTTAAACATTTCCCTGTACCTCATCAACCTGTTTCTTCCCAGTCTCCACCCCCCCATGTAATTTTGTGTAGGGTACCCTGTGCTGCATGCTGTGCTGTAATGTTATGTGATGTATATTGGGAGGTCCCTGTGGGTGTACTGTCATGTTATGTATAGTGTTTAAAATGAGGTAACCCGGCTGTACTGTCATGTTATGTATGATGTATATTGTAGGTAACCTGTG
This sequence comes from Phyllomedusa bahiana, assembly GCA_025379985.1. NCBI lineage: Eukaryota > Metazoa > Chordata > Amphibia > Anura > Hylidae > Phyllomedusa > Phyllomedusa bahiana. The sequence goes on from JAODAL010023145.1 coordinate 42,093, forward strand.
CTGGGGCTTCATGTTATGAAAGAAGTATAGTGTAGGGAACCTTGTGCTGTTGTTTGTATGATGTATAGGGTAGGGAACCTGTGCTTTTGCTGTTTTTGAAAATGTATAGTGTAGGTAACCCCGTGCTGTACTGTCAGTTATGTATGATGTATAGTGTTTTAACCCCTTTTCGTACTGTCATGTTTGAAAGATGTAAAACTGTAGGTAACCTGTGCGTATGTCATGTTATGTATGATGTATTTGTGTAAAGGGAACCGTGCTGTACTGTATGTTATTATGGGTGGGATATTTTAGGGGGGAAACCCGTGCTTTTGTGTCATGTTAAAGTATGTTTAGTGTTAGGTAACCTGTGCTGTCATGTTATGTTTTGATGTTTTATTTTAGGGAAACCCTTTTCTGTGCTGTAAAGTATGATGTAAGTTGGGAGGGAAACCCCTTCTTTACTGTCATGTTTTGTATGTTTTTATAGTGTAGGTAACCTGTTCTTTTTACTGTCATGTTTTGTATGATGTAAAAGTGTAGGAAAAACCCGTGCTGTACTGTCATGTTATTATGGTATAAGGGAGGGAACCTGTTTCTGTACTGTCATGTTATGTATGATGTATAGGGGTGGGGAAACCCGGGGCTGTGCTGTCATGTTTTTGTTTGATGTATTGTGTAGGTAACCTGTGCGTCCAAAGTTTTGGGAAAGATGTATAGTGTAGGTTTAACCCCATTTCTGTACGTCATGTTATGTATGATGTATAGTGTGGGGAACCCCGTGCTGTTTTTTTTCATGTTAGTATGATGTATATTTTTGGTAAAACCGTGCTGTCATTTTTATGTATGAAGTTTTAGTGTAGGGAACCTGTGCTTTGCTGTTATGTATGGGGGAAAAAGTGTAGGTACCCTGTGCTGTTTCTGTTTTTGTTTTTGTATGAAAGTAAGTTTAGGTAACCTGTTTCTGTCTGCATGTTTTGTATATTTATAGTGTAGGAACCCCGTGCCTAGTATCAAGTTATGTATGATGTATAGTTAGGTAACCTGTGCGTACTGTCCCTGTTGGTAAATGAAAAGTGTAGGTTTTCCTGTCTGTACTGTCATTTGTTTTTTGTATGATGTTTTAGTGTAGGTAAAACCCGTGCTGAAATGTTTTGTTATGTATTTATGTATAGTGTAGGGAACCTGTGCGTACTGTCATGTTTTTGTAGATGTATAGTGTAGGGAATCTGGGGCTGTACTTTCAGTTATGTATGATTTATATTTTAGGTAACCTTTTGCTGTACGGGCATGTTATTAATTGTATAGTGGGGAGGTCCCCCGTGCTCTTTGTATCAAGTTAGTAAAGATGTTTAGTGTAGGAAACCCGTGCTGTACTGTCATGTTATGGGATGATGTATAGTGTAGGTAACCTGTGCTGTACTGCATGTTATGTAAGATGTATTGTGTAAAGGGAAACCCTTTCTTTACTGTAATGTTTTGTATGATGTATAGTGAAAGGGGAAACCGTTCTGTACTCTCAAAGTTTTGTAGGGTTAAAAGTGTAGGGGGGGAAACCCGTGCTGTCATGTTAAAGTATGATGTATAGTGTAGGGAACCTTTGCTTTACCCGTCATGTTATTATGAAGTATAGTGTAGGGAACCTGTGCTGTTTCTCTCCCTGTTATGTATGAGTAAGTGTGGGAAAACCCGTGCTGGCATGTTTTGTAAGATGGTAAAATGTAGGGGGAACCCCGTGCTGTACTGTAAAGTTATGTATGGGTGTTAGTTTTTTTAGGTGACCTGGGGCTGTCGTATGTTTTGTAAGAAGTAAAAGTGTAGGTAACCTGTGCTGTACTGCGTTTTGTATATGTATATGTAGGTAACCCGAAATGTACTTTTATGTTTTTTTATGTGTATAGTGTAGGTAACCTGTTCCCGTACTGTCATGTTTTTATGTTATAGTGTAAAGGGAACCGGCTGTACTGTCCCCTGTTTTGTTTGAAAGGGGATAATGTAGGTAACCTGTGGGTGTACTGTCATTTATGTTTTGATGTTTTAAAGGGAGGTAACCTGGGCTGTACTGTCATGTTAAAAGTATGATGTTAGTGTAGGGAACCGTGCCCGTACTGTCATGTTTGTAGATGTAAAGTGTAGGTAACCCCGCACTGTTCATGTTATGTTGATGTATATTTTAGGGGAACCCGTGCTTGTACTGTCATGTTATGTTTGAAAGTTTTAGGTGGGGGACCTGTGCTGTAAATTTCATGTTTTGGGATGAAATTTTAGTGAGGTTTAAACCCGGGGCTGTACGTTATGTTTTGTATGATGTTTAAATGTTTGGTAAAACCCGTGCTGTACTTTTTGTTTGTATGAAAATATAATGTAGGTAAAACCCGTGTGTACGTCAAGTTATTTTATGATTTTTAAAATGTAAAGGGAACCTGTGCGTACTGTCAAAGTTATGTATGATGTATTTGTTAGGTTTAAACCCGCACTGTCATGTTATGTTGATGTATAGTGCAGGGGAACCCCGTTTTTTTTTTTTTTTTTTCATACTAGTTACATAGTTTGGGAAGGCCAAAAAAAGACAGTTGTCCCTCGTTCACCTATTTTTTTCCCATAATTTGAAATTTAGGGGAAAAAAACCCAGGAGATAGAAGCCCAAATTTTCCTCATTTAAGGAAAAAAATTTCCCTTTTCGCCCCCACCTAGCAATCGGAATTTAAAACCCCAAATCAACGGCCCTTCTCCAGAACCCGGTCACAAAAATTGTTTAAAATTATTACATCTAGAAAATTTTTCGACCCTTTTTGAACTTGTTAGTGGGGAAATTTACCTTTACAAGTTCCTTTTTGAAAAAAGAGAGTTTTCCACATCTCACTGCTCTAACACTAAATAATTTCTTTCTATATTTATGCAGACATGTTTTTTTCATTGCATGTTTGCTGATCTTGATTAATTGTTAATAAATTTCCCATTTCACACTTTGATGACATATCGATAGCAGCAGGTCTTCATGGATGAGTTCGATTATTTTAGGACTCTGAGACCTTCCATCAGAATCCACCTGGAGAAAGTCCCCCATCCTCTATATTCCCAGGATGGTCCAGAGGGAAGAGCAGAACCTCCCTCTGGAATGATCAGGTAGATGAAGCTGAGATTCCCGGAAATCCCTCTATCAGAGATGTAATTAAGCTTCTCCTAATCTCACCGCAGCAGTGTATACGCCGTATCACTACTTGTTATTGTTGGCAGCGGCTACAAATGGGTTTTTCGGTTCCATAAAGATTTGTGTAACCTTCTCCTGGTTGGACTTGCACTTGGCAATGAAGATTTCAATGTGGATGAATGTAAAGTTCTACAATGTACATCATGCCACAAAATAACAACACAATGCCAGTCAGCTGCCATCTCAGGCACAGAATACTGACAGGGATACTACAAAATTCTTATATGAACCGAGGATTAATACCAATGTAACACTGCAAAATAATAATCCCTGTTAATACATAACCTTTTACTTATCTTTTTTTTAAAAAATATTCATATCTAAACCCCTATACATTACCACTACATAACCAAGATGATACAAGCATACGTGTGCACTATGCTGCCAGTGGAAGTAATCGCCCAGATAAAGAGTTGCTCCGCTTTAATGACAGCAATGTCACCTACATGCGTGTATCAGACACCTTTAAAATCCCACTATCCACGACGCGTTTCCCCATACAATTCCTAGGGGTTCATCAGGATTCAAATTTCTCTCGACTGTGGAAAAATGAATAAAAACCGCTATATACAACGCATATAATACAACACAAGTACTTCAAAATTATAAATAGACTGATTACTTACTCAAAGTGCTGCCGGTATAATGACGAAAATTCCCGCAGACCTCATATACGCTGGCACCCAAGAATAAGGGGAATACAGAGCAATATCTGTCTCTGCCTCCCTTTTTATGTCTTTAATTGGCCCCAAAGATGTATGGTAAACAATTACCCAATGTTATACAACGTAAACCAATAATACAGCATGCTCGCCTTCCCTTCCCAGGTTCCCATTAGCACATGGTGCCTATTTTCCATTGCTCATGGTTTGTACGGGCTTTCCGGATATTCAACTGCGCATTCGAAGTAGAATACCCTGTCTCTTTTCCTTCCGGATTAACATCGCCGAAGGACCACCGGCGCAAATGCTGAATGCCGCCACGAACACGCGGCTGCCTGGCGTTCACAAACAAAAGCAACTGCGCAGTCTCAAAGGCAGTTTCATAGGATTGTCGCCAAATCTGTAAATGAAGATGCGGCTATGCGCCTCCCATATATATCGATTAAATGTCAGAGTGTCCACCCGTCAGCAGCCGATGTACGTTACTACAACACCCATCATCTACATAATATATAATAATAAAAGACTAATGTGGCGGGGCATATATAATTGCCTTTCCCTGAGCAAATATTATATAGCTACCACGTGCAAATTAACATGGCTTAAAAAGGCCAAAAAAGAAGAACGTTCGGGGTACAAAATTCATTGTCCCAAGCTGACGTGGATTATCAAGCTGTAATAATCAATGAGATGTAATTGAAAAAATTTGGAAATAATAACACTGATACATGTTCATGTCAGACTTAAAAAGAATCCATAGTGGTCCTCTATGGAGAGTGCGACAGGGCAAAAGTAATGCTGACAAAGGCCCCAAGTAGAGCCTATTCTATAAAACAACCAAATGCAAAGTCTCATTTAGCCTATGAGGTTGACCGAGTCCCTACGGTAAATCCAATGGGCCTCCTTACACAGTATTCGTCAATCCCCTTCTCCTCCTCTGGGGGACGGTCTCACCACTTCCAAAATCAAAAGCGCAGAAATTTTTCCCATTCACCATTATGATATTCCCACACATGTCGAGCCATTCACTGACGTATCTCTTCTAATTCGTATAATTCCCCCAAAGTTCACCCACTCTTCTCTTAATATTCTCCTTGTTTTTCCCAATAAAATTGAGTGGGCAAGGGGCATGTACAACATGTAAACTACTCCTTCCGTGTTACAATGGCAAAGTCACGAATATAAAATTGTTTCCATTAGAGGCGAAGCTATAAGGATATAGTCTTGTTGTATGTAAAGGCAGGCTACACCATCTTGCCCCACATTTGAACATACCTATCGGTCCTCCTTTCCCACCAAGTACCTTGAGGGGGTATTGGTTTAAAAATGACTATGGATCAGTCTAACTTTTATGGATCTACCCCTCCGATAAGTAATCGAGGGGGTATGAGGAAGATATCCCTCTAGATCCTGAGCCAACACAAAATACCCCAGTATTTTGAGGATATTGGTGACTTCTAGATTCTCTGTCATCAAAGGTTGCAACTATAGTGCTCTATTGGTCTCTATATCTGCCTGGGGGTTACCCTGTAATAAGAGTTGTCCTGTTTTGTTTTGGTGCATGCCTAAAGCTGATTCCAGGACCTTTGTTGATATCCTCGATTATAAATCACTCTCTCAACATACCTGACTGTCTCCCTAAAGTCCTCATACTCTGGAGCAAGTTTCTCTTAACTCCGCAGAATGACCTTTTGGTATCCACTCTACATGTAATGAATGGTAACTTTTCCAGTGTAGCAAACTGTTTTAGTTTGCTGGAGGGTTTCCTATACATAGCTGTAGAATATAACCCTTCAGATCTTTAATGATTAAGAACATCCAGAAAAGGTAAACATCTCTCCTGCATCTCAATGTGAAATTAGCATACCGATGTCATTTTTTGAGTGTCCCAACAAACTCGCAAAGTGACATCTTGTGCCTCCCAGAGAATGATGATGTCATCGATGTACTCCCTCCAGAATATTATCTGGGGGGGCCATTGATCATCTCCCAGTTGGATAACAAGGTAGCCTCCCACCACCCAGGAACAGATTTGCATAATGTGGGAGCACAAGAGCTACCCCATTGCGGTGACCCCTGTGCTGTGGAAGGTCTTGTTACAGAAAACAAAATAATTATGCCGATAGCACAAATTCCAGAGGTCTAATGACGAAAGTAATTATTGAGCCTGATATTCTATGCTTCTTGTGGACAAAAATATTCGACAGCCAGGATTCCTCTTTTCATGTGGGATATTGCTATAACAGGCTTTTCACATCTATAGAAACCTATAGTACTCTTTAATCAACAGCAACCCATCCAGTCTAACGCAAAAGTCAGAGGTGTCTCTTATAAAGATGGCAAAGAAACTACAAAATCCTGTAAGATGTTATCTATATAAAGCCCTACATTTAGCGTAATTGTCCCACCCTAGAAAACTATGGTCTGCTTTAAGCGGGGAACAGCCCTTTATATTCTTAGGGATGCGAATAGAAAGTTGGTATTTGGGGATTAGAAGGCATCATAAATTAAATTCTGTGTGTGAGTATTAAGTACCATCTCTAAACCCTCCAACAAGTATCCTCTCTAATTCCATAGGAAAGTTGTTGTTGGGTCCATAGAAGAATACCATATACCTAATTTGGTCCTAAGAAGATCGTTACACCATCTGTTGTACATGTCATGATTTAATATAACTATATTTCCCCCTATCGAGGGTTTTATAATTATATGACTTGTCTCGTTCAGTGCTGACAACGCTTCTAATTCCTCTCTACTGAAATTATTCGTGAAAATGGTAACTCTGTTCGCCAAGATTACGTAATTTCTTTTGAGACTATTTGCAAAAATACATCATTTTCCCGTTGTATCCAGTGACTCGGGGGGCATTCTCCTACACATATAAAGTTTCAACTTCGTTTGTCCCCACTCATCTCCTCCCACCTCCATAAGGGGACACTAAGGTACGGATACCTTCCAGATCCTATGTGTCGAGACCACCCCAACTCCTGACACTCGATCTTATCTTCAATCTAAAAAATTTATGCACTTGACTTACGTACAAATAGATGTACATCCTTGATCCAAGAAAAATCACTATATTTTGTGGAGGGCACAAAGGTCAAGCCCTATCTGTGTAGAATCAGCCATTCTCTACTACTTAATTGTCCATAATGTAAGATTGATTAACTGATGTGATCTGTTATATTGTTTCTCGATGTCTCAGGCCTGATGCAGGGCTCCTCCTTCCCTCTAAAAAAGGGGTGGGGGGTGTATGAGTTGCCAGAAGATGAGGAGGCATAATAATCCATATGTACTCCCCTTCCTCCGAATTTTTGGCGTGGACCCCATTTTTCTAGGTCTAGTCCCTCTTGTTCCTCCCCTAGTTCCTAAATACAGTAATAGTTTGTGATTTGTAACCTGAAGATTCCAACGTCAGATGACAATAAATCTCTTGTATTAGTGGGGCTTCGATTTCAAAAATTAAAGCCCTCCTTCCTTAAATTCTTGGAGGTCCCATAGAAATTGTTTACAGTTTCCGTGCCTTCAATCCTTCTGAATATTTTTTCTATAGAATTTATGTACTATGTTCTCTCCTAGTGAAATCAGGATCACCCCCTAATCTTTGAATGCCTGTTCTATCAAATTATTTTAGCGTTGGTAGAGTACTTTCTAATGTTTTTGTTTTCCTCTTTTAATAGAATATTCAAAGTCGTAACTGAACTATCTATAAGTTCTGTTTCCATCTGCCAACAAAGAGATTCAGACTGTGATCTAATGGGCATGTGTAATTTATATTCTAATTCCACTAGGTATAATACGAGATTCAATATACAGCTCTAATGTTTTTTGTCCCCCACCAGGATTTGATTTTGGAACGATAAGCTGTATATAATTTTTTAAAACCACCACTCTTAAGTCTGAAGAAATCACTTTGACCTGACTCTATCTCAGTGTCTGAAAACACCGCTCTTGCCTCAGTTCGCCATTCTCTTTATCCAACAAGGGCCACTTAAAAGCTGCCATAATATAAGAAAATACTACAAATTCAATATGAACAGAGGATTTAATACCAATATATCACTGCAAATAATAATCCCCTGTGTAAAACATAACTTTTACTTATCCTTTTTTTAAAAATATAATAATCGAAACCCCTATACATACCACTACATACCTAATGATACAGCATACTGTTGCACTATCTGCCAGTGAGTAATCGCCCCGATAAAGAGCGGCTCCGCATTAATGACAAACAATCTCACTACATGCGTGTATAAACACCATTAAATCCAGCCTACCCGACACTTTCCCCCCATCACAATTCTAGGGTTCATCAGGGGATTCAAAAGTTTTCCTCTCACTGTGGAAAAAGAATAACGCAAATTATACAAACGCATAATCACAACACATGTAACTGTCAAAATAGATAAATAGACAGATACTTGCTCAAGTGCTGCCAGGTATAATGACGATAAATTCCCGCACACCTCTATACTCAGGCACCCAAGATAAGAGGGATACAGAGCAATATTCTCAGCCTCCCTTTTTAATGTCTTTAATGGCCCCAAGAATGAATGGTAGAACAATTACCCAAGTTTACCACAAACAATAAAAAGAAACTTTTTGGGCAACTTCGCATCCAGTTCCCATGAGCACATGTCCTATAATTCTTGCTCATGGTTTGTACGGCGTTCCGGATATTCAACTGGCGCATTCCGTAAGTAGAATAACCCGTCAGTTTTCACTTCCGGTTAACATCGCCGGAGTGACAACTAAACCGCGCAAATGCTGAAAGCCGGCCCAGAACCGACGCGGCGCCTGGCGTTCACAACAATAGCACTTCGCATGTCTGAAAGGCATTTCATAGGGATTGTCGCATATCTATAAAAAAGGAATATGCGCTATGCCACCTAACCACATACATCGACTAACTGTCACAGTGTCCACCCTCACCATGACTTACTACAAACACCACATCATCTACCTAATATATAATAATAAAAGACAATTGGCGGGGCAAAATATAATTGACTTTCCCTGAGCAAATATTTATATAGCCTACACGTGCAAATTAACATGGGCATAAAAAAGGGCCCAAAAAGAAGAACGTTCTGGGGTACAAAAATTCATATTGTCCCTCAGCTGACTTGGATTAATCAAGCTGTAAGTAATCAATGAATGTAATGAAAAATGTTGAAAATATAACACTGATACAGATGTTCATTGGTCAACTTAAAAAGAATCCATAGTGGTCCTCTATGGAGAGTGCGGACAGAGGCAAAGTAACTGCTGACAGGCCCCAAAGTAGAGCCTATTCTAATAAAACAACTCAATTGCAAAGTCTCATTTAGGCCCTTTGGTTGGAACAAGTCAATACGGTAAATCCCTTGGGCCTCCTTACACAGGATTCGTCTATCCCATTCTCCACCACTGGGTGGACTCAACAGTTATGACATAATCTATACTGCATTACAAGACATTCAGTGCAGCCTCATCTAGAATATTGAAGGGCAATTTTTGGGCACCAGGGATGAACCAATCTGAAGAGGAGAAACCACAAAAACTGTACTTCTTTCAGCTTTTGTCTCCGGTCATGGATTTAGAAGTCCTTCTGGAAAAATTATGGAGGAAGCGAAGAGTGAATGGGAAAACTCCTGGATCAGTTACTTGTAAGAACCTCCCAAAATCTTCTCTTATATTCTGTCTTTATAAATCGCAGACACCATTTAACTTCCAACATTCTTCTGTTCCAATGAGGAGAATTACATATATCACTTAGATCGCTGCTGATCGGTTCCCACTATATTCAAGCCCGGTACACAAGTGACTCCAAATGGCTAACAAACCCCTCTGTACCAGATACAAATACAGTGCACAGAACCGGAGAGCAGATAACAATTCAGAGTGACAGCTGCAGGAACACATAAGAGAAACCTTCCCCATAGAACTTTACATTGTAAAAGCCTCAGGGGGTTATCAGCCTGTGGTACTTGGGTCCAACCATGGAAATACATAATTCTACATAGAAGCTGTAGACACCAAATAGTAGAATATTTTTAATAAAACTTGTTTTATGTGATCTTTTTTCTTAATCTGTTTTATTTTATTGTTCTGTTTGGAAATTCTGTTCCCTGACAACAAGGTTCCTTCCTCATGTCAGCTGCATTGGAGCTCTGTATAGAATGGCCGTGAAGGTGGACAGAGCCTCTAATCCCAGTGATGGACAGACCATTACTTCTGGGGCAGTGATGCCGATATTCACAATGTGGTCAGAAAGTGAGCGTGGAAACTATAGGGCTGTAGGTTTCTCCTCTATTGTGTGTAAAATATGTGAAGGTTTTCTGAGGGCCATAATGGAGTGTCTCAGTGATAATAACCTTATAACACAGCAGCAAGGTGGCTTTATGAGGGATCAGTCCTATCTGATCAGCTTCTATGAGGAGGTAAAACATAGGTGACTGCAGGTTAGTGACGCACTACTCTGACGCTTTTTGTGTTTGAAGGGAATCTTCTATGGATTTGGTGACCGGATTCTGATACCATTTTCATATGTCAATTTTGTTTGGGTATCATTTTGTTTCTTTTTCCAGGTGAAGACTTTATGAGAGACTTCTATGAACATCAACCTTTATCTACACATTGTGAAGTAGAAGATATTCAGTCATGAACTGTCAAAACCAGAACCGGACCTGAGAGAGTTCACAGAGATGAAAGTTCATTTCCAAGTTCAGAATGTGAGAAATCATTTAGTTACAAATCATCGTTTTTAGAACATCAAAAATTTCCACAAGAGAACCCCATTTCATCCAAAATTTAAAGAGTTTAAACAAAAATCACAACTTTTCCATCACAGAACCACACGGGAGAACCCCTTTTTATGTATTTTGGGGGGGAAATGTTTTTAAAAACTAAATCACATCTTAAACTCTTCAATTCCACAGGAAAAAGCCATTTTCTGTTTGGGAAAAGGGGAAGGGTTTTATCCAAAACACAAATTGTTAACATCAGGAATTCACACAAGAGAAACCATTTTTTTACAAAATGCGGGAAGTGTTTTAATATAAACCCCTCTTTTAACAAAAAAAATTAATGCAGGGGTTAAGCCATTTTCATGCACAACATGCGGGAAGTGTTTTTATCAGAAATCGCATCTTGTTGCACACGAGAGAATTCACACAGGGGAGAAGCCATTTTCATGTCCAGATTGGGGGAAATCTTTTAATCAGAAATCATATCTTGTTCGTCATCTAAGATTTCACACAGTAGAAAAACCAAATTGATGTCCAACATCGAAAACCACACAGGGAGAAAAAAATATTCATGTCGTTTTAAGGAAGGTTTTATCCGGGAATTGTTGGGGGAACATCAATAGGTCCCTCAGAAGAAGCCATTGAAAGTCCAGATTTTAGAAATGTGCCCCAACCCGGAAACCATTGTAGGGGCCGTTCACCCTTTTGATACATGAGTACTCACAATTGGCACTGAAAAAAACTCAATAAAATTTTAAAACATAAAAAATTACTGCTTCCCCCCAAAGACTTTTGTTCAACTCAGTGATTCTTTTTGTGGATATCACTTTGATAATTGTCACTGAAAAAACCCCCCTAAACTGTTGCAAGTAAAAATATATTAAACCGGGGGCTGTCCAACTAGGCCGCGTGAGGGCGTGCTTTCTCCAGCTCCTCGCCTTCAATAATTTTTGCTTTGGGCCGACCTACCTACTAAAATGGGAAAACTTTAAGGAAAGAAGACCCAACCCTCCTCCCGTCCCCCGTCCTTTCCCCGGGGGGCATCGGCTTTCCTGCAAGCCAGCCCCCCCCAGCCCTCCCGCCGCAACAAGGGGAGGCCTGCACATGGGGGCGACGGCACAGCAAGCGCGGACCGCCACAACCCCTCCCGACCCCCGCCTCCCTGGGGACTGACCCCGGGCCCCCCGGAAGACCCCACACCTGCCCTCCAATCCCGGGGCTTCCCCCGCCGGGACCTCCGGGAAAACCCCACAACAGGGGGATACGACGCCGGGGAAAAGGAAGTTGGGGCCCCGGCCCCCCGCGCGCCTCACCCTCTGCATCTTTCCGTTCCGTCTCCAACAGCTGCAGACACCGCATTCGCTGTCCCTTGGGGAAGCGCCTGCCTCATAGAGCAGGCCCGACCAAGAGCCTCACCGAGACTCTAGCGGACACAACGCGGACCCCGACCTGAACACCCCTGGCTACACTACAGATTGGCGGGCAGCACCGGACAGACGGGTCGGGCTCGGCGCCGAGCAAGGTACGGGGAGGGTTGTGGGGACGCAGGACTCCCTGCAAGCCTCCATTCTGAGGACTCACCATCCCCATCACCCAGATCTTGATTACCCGACCCACATTCATCAGGCCCCATGGACCTGAACCCTGTCCCACCAATGAACTGAGAGCTAATAATACCTCCCATCCCAGGCCGCATAGTCCCCTGCCACTCAACCCCGAGCATGGGGTCTGGCGCAATTTGACCTTATGTTTGGGACCCAAAGCTCCAAGCACACACAGGATCTGAGCTACCCCCTGCACATGAGCCTCTCTGCAACCTACTACGTCCCTCCCAGGCCTGCTCACACGCCTGATCCTGGCACACCGCCATACTTCCCCAGTATAACAGACCCCTCTCCCCGAATGTTCTACTGGCTCCGCCTGGTGGACCCAACAGGCTCACCTGCTGGAAGCCTTACCGCTAGTGGCTACCACCTCACCTACTGCAACATCCTGGGCCGCTGCCCCTGCAGCGGTGAGACGCTACCTATGTCCTCCCCACCTAGTCACGTCCATGCAGCTCCAACACCACTATGATGGTCCGGGGCTACATAACCCTGAGCACCTTCTTGTATCGCACGCCCTGTACGGGACGTCCCTATTAGCTCATCAGGGTCCTTTTATTACCTACGAAAAGACAGCAGACCGGTAACGCTCATCTGACCTAACAAGAGTTATACCGTCCCATACCTTCCAAAAGATGATCTTCGGCCTTGGTCTAAGCACATCATTACTGAAGTGCAAACAAAAAATCTCTCTAATCTAGATCTGAATTATCCTCCTTAAGCTCGTTAAAGTTTTCCTTCATTAGACCAATCTCAACAATCTAACACGCTGACTATGCAAGCTCTCCCATTCCTCCTCGTCTCAACACTCCACCCCAGATTTTTGCAGGCGCTCAACAACATATAGATGATCTGGAAAACAGGAGGCAGGCTGAACGAACATTAAGGGTTCTAGGTCTCCTAAACCGATACCTTAATCATTACATCAAACGCACCTCCTCCCGGTGCCAACGCATGAACTTCAACGACCTTGCTGGGAAAGAAAACCCTCTGCACCATATTGAAATCGACCAGAGCCCACGAGGGCACTCCGCCCTGCCGACATAAGACCCCAATAAACCCAGGTTATCGTCAACTGCAGGGTCCATTTCTACCAGCTGAAAGATTGATATCCCTAGCGCTATGCCGCCCAACGACAAAACTCTTCTTCAAAGGACACCCTATCCTCCTGCAAGTCGAACACTCCAGGCACAGCTTTGCCCAAAGAGCTGCCCTAAAGCCCCAAACATCTGTGCTGCGAGAACGCCTATCCCTTACCGTTGGGGTTCCCCTTGCTTCTATTTATACGTGGGTGAAGAAAGGTCTTTTGCTTTTCGATCTCCTGATGTACGCCATCCTCCAATACATCAGACCTCCAACATCCAGGACTTGTTTATTTCCCCTTGGCCCTCCTCTGGCTCTGCCAACCTATCAGCCCAAACCCCCCGATACCGCGGGAAGGGCAAGGGGCTGCCCCCCCACGGAGTAACAAACGTTCGTCAACCACCGCGTGACTATAATCGTGGCTTCCAATCCACCGTTAGAAGTAAGACCCTCTGTATGCGGTGTTAACATGAGTCGGTCCCCTAATACCCTCTATCATAGTCCTTGTGGACTACTGTTGTACCTAATGGACGCTGTTTGTCATCTCCTACACGCTGACCTCTATCGGTCTCCGGTCTCCCGCCCTTCTTAGCACCATTTTCATGTCTTCTAAACCTTTGTCACCCTCCCCTTACTCCTCTCCCCTTCCTCCTTCACCCCCCCCTTTTTTTTTTTTGTCTTTCTCTTCCTCTCCCCCCCTTCTCTTTCTTTTTTTTTTTTTTTTTCTTTTCTTTTCTTTCTTCTCTCCTCGTCCTCCTTTCTCCTGCTCTACCTTTGTCTGGTATCCCCCTCATACATGGAGATTTGATCCCACTCACAACTCTCACATTCGGGTTGGCGAGCAAGTACTACAGGACGATGTGAGCTCGGATACACCGCGTCTATATTGTCGCTATAAATTTGTTTTGATGCACCCCCCAATAGGATTCGTCCGGTATAGCTCTTTTCTAAGGCTTTAAGGGACATTTGCCTCGTGTTAGCCAGTTAACAGTCCAGCTGCAGGCATTTGTGTTGCCTGCTTCCTGTTTGTGTGGTGTGTGCAGTGTTTTGGTAGCTACCCTTCCCTCTCTCCCGCCCTAACCAGAGCTGTCCCTTTCCCCTCCTTCCCGTCCTCAGCCCACGTAGGTGAGCCTGGACTTATGGCGGACATATCTTTGCCTCCTTCAAAGCGCAAAGGCCTCAATATCCCAGCAAAACTATCCAGGTACTCTACCATTTCCACAAAAAGCGAGTCCAAATTCTTGTCTTCAGGAGACCACTTCAAAGAAGGTCATGTCCCTAATAGTACGTAATTAAATATATACCGCATGGTTTTCTTTGCGAACTGCCCCGGGGGAACAGGTCCAGGAGTGGCAATAGCTCTTCATAATCTCTAGTGCATCAGGTCCGGGCATGCTGACTGACGTCAATGGGCGACTACAAATTCTTTCTGATCCTTGACATAGGGGGTCGTCCCTTTAACCTTAGTCAATTGTTTTACGTCCCACATCAGGGACAAACAGGCTTATTTGTTCCATTTAAATGGATAAATTGCACCCCTAGTTCAGAGGCACAATAATATATGTGTGGGGACCTTAATAGCAACGTTGGACCCGGTCCCTAGACAATTCCTCAGGTAAATCATCACTCTCTTATCCCGTCAATTAAAGCTAATCAAAAAAAGCTTACACCTCCCTACAACTTTGTTATTTTTTCGGCGGCTGCAGGCATCCGGGATAAAGATTTTTAGTTTCTATTACCCACCACCCATATGTCTATAGCCGCCAGGACTATATTCTGGTATCACATGAGGCGCTGTCTTGGGTCTCATCTACAGCAGTGGGCAATATTCTTCTATCTACCATGGCACCTGTTACAGTTCGTTGAAAGCTCCCTTCTGCCTGTCTAGGCCTGCCAGTTTTTGGCGCCCTCAACTAATCCTCTGCTGCTTGGACACTGTTCTTGGTGTCGGATATCTCTAGAACAACACCCCTTTTTTGGGCCGGAACTTTGTCCAAGACCATAGAAATGATACTACATCTACAACGATCCAGTGGGAGGCCGCTAAGTGTGTTATATGGGGCCGTTCTGATCAGGCATGGCTCGAGGTTCAAGAGGGACAGGGCCGTCCAAACTGCAATTCTTCCCTATCAAGGGTCTCCATGCTGGATCTTCAACATAAACAGGCTATCGGTAGACATTACCCTGCGAGATTCTCTTAGCAGCTAGGAAGGAGGTGAGATCGTTTTACTGGAGGCTTCCGTTGGAAACGAATTCTCCATGTCCGGGCCGTAGTCTAGCTTATATGATCCTATAGAGACAAATGCGGACAGATGCTATCGAATAAACATAGCGACAACCAATATCTACAATGCACATACCCAGTCAGGTCTTAGTGGACGTTCCAATGCACATACGACGTAGGGAACTATGGAAAACGGATTCACGCCATCTAATCTAAACTGTACAATCTCCAACAACAACCCCCTTTCCTCCGCGGGGCCAGCTTTCCCGCTCCTCCTTCTCCAGGTTACTTATGGAACTGATCTTTACAGTTTTGAATCCCAGTTTACAGATTCAGAGCTTTGCTCTTGTCATCCGTGAGTTATCCGAGTGGGAAAAGCCCGGCCCCGACGGATTCACAGAAATTTTATAAGACCTTCAGGGCCGAATTGGCGCCTCTATTACTCCGTTCTTTTAACCATGTGTCACCAGATACCCGTTCCGGTAAACCTACCTCTGCGATGTTATCCCATATGCACTGATCCCAAACCGGGTAGGACCCTCACATTTGCCAATAATTATCGCCCAATATCTTATTAAATGTAGACATTAAGATGTACGCAAAACTCTTAGCGAACAGAACTTAATACGGTGCTTCCAGATCTCTGTGTACCCGGACCAAGTGGGTTTGTCCAGGACGGGAACTCGGGTACAGATACTCTGAAAACTTTGGATATCCATTACACCCTAGCACCAAACTTGCAAGACCCATTATGATCCAAATCGCGGACCGCCGAAAAAAGCCTTTGACAGGATCTCCTGGCATCCCTGGCCGCTAAACTTCGGCTCTAGGGATGGGGACCTAATTTTAAACATCCAAGAATTCGAAGCCCTCAACCAATACTCCCTCCGCCAAGACTGAAAAATTAATGTACCCTATCGGACTCTTTCCTGATCAGCAAACGTACAAGGCAAGGTTGTCCTTTGTCCGCCTCTCCCTGGTACGTCCTGCCCATGGAGAACCTTGCTCTCGGCATACGTGCTGACAAGGGTTTACGGGTGTTACTATCGGCGGAGCGAATATAAATGTTCCGGCCGGCGGGCCGTATTATCGCAGATGACCTCTTTCCTAATATACAATAAACTTAATCACCACGTCCCGATCCTTCCCTATGTGCAGTGCTCCAATCCTTTGGCAACATGGACAAACTTCAAAATTAATGTCACCAGCCCGAAGCACGAAGCGTGGGCTGCCCCCATCAGTCCTTGCTCAGATTAAGCGAGATCACACCCTTTGTGTGGCATTCTAAGGGCTTTTCTTATTTGGGATTACTATTCCGGCTCCTTGACGGAACTTATTCCCCCTCATTTTCGAGGCTAAGTCTTAAAACAATAACCGGCGATCTAAATTCCTGGACAAAAACGTGCTGTCTCTGGTTTGGAAGGGTCAATATCCTGGAAAATGATCAATATTACAATCGTATTTTATACCTTCTGCAAACAATCCCAATCACTATTCCAAACTCCTTTTGGAGCTTGTACAACCGACTCTGTCGACGTCATTCGTCTGGCCCTCCAATCGCTCCCAGATTATCCTATGTCCACTTTAACCTAGACATAAATCCCCGGGGTGGTTCTAGGGCTCCCCGACTGTAGGAATATTACTTGGCCGCATCATAGCTAGGGTATTGATAGGTTGTGCCTCCGAATATTCGGAACGCTTTATTTTCCCCCTGACCCTGTATTGCGCGTAGTGAAATCATCCATTGGTCGCTGCTGTCGCTTCCCTGGATCTGACCCCAGGGGTGCCCTGGCAAACCGCTTTCACGTCTCATTTTCTGTTAATGCACACCCTGACAATCAAGTTAGGTCTCATAAGATGTACCAAACCCTCCATTGATAGGACTGTTCATCTTAGTCTGATTTCTCGACAACCCATCATTCATCCTGAATGGCCCCGCGTTTCCTTTATGGGAAGGCTCTAAGCTAGCCCCGTTTGCGACTTCATCAGGTGATGGCTGGCAATCAGATTATCCCATTATCAGGTCTAGAAGCAGGGTCACAGGGTCTGCTTCATCAACTTTCCAGTACCCTCCAATTGAAACACTTTTTTATCCTCTTATGGGAACATTCTCCATGCACAAAGACCCTTTTACTAAATTCAGCAACTATATCCGCAAAATCCCCCCCCGAGACAATGCATATCTACACTGGTACTCTGAGTTGTCCGTGGGTACAGGCTAACCCTTCCACCTTATTGTGCGGCATGGGAGAAAATATCTTTGATCAGAACTTCTCCCTGACAATGGCTATAAGTGTTTTTGAGCTCACTCATAAGCTGTTATAGCAACAAGAGGCCCAGGAAATACAAGTTTTATAAAAATCCTGACTCGGATGTACAGGCGTCCCCATGTACTTCATAATGGGTTTCCATTCCTCCACAAGTCCCTGATACTTGCTGGCGCTGTGGTACCTCAAGTGGAACCATGCTCCACATATTGTGGGACGTGGCCCTGCCTGTCGGGCTTCTGAGTGCAGTGGTATCTGTCATTAGAACGTCTCCGAATATCTATCTAAGACCCCTGCAGCAGCGCTACCTGGGTTAATTTTAACCATAGGCGCCTCCAGCCTACAAGAAAACCCTTCTTAGGCAACCTTTCAGCAGGCTGCTAAGACCGTGTTGTTCCCAGACTCTGGAAAATCCTGATCCCCCCACAATTGGAAGAGAGGTAAATTACTGAGGTCTCCCAGGTCTTTCACATGGAAGAACTTCTAGCTACAACAAAGAGCAGGTTCAGGTGTTGAACCGGACATGGACGGCCCTGGCTACAATTCCTGGCTTCACCGCTCCCCGCGGCCAGTTCTTGGCTATACAACAAAGGTCCTCCCGGACTCTTGACTCTGCACCCTTCACCACCCCCTGTCCCTTTTGCCATCTCTCCCCTTCTCCCACCCTCGTCCTCCCATGTAATGACTGCTGGTATGTATGTTTGGAATTTTGGATTGATTTAGCTTTGTTTTGATAATAACAAGAGCGGTCAAGGCTTAGCCTTATACACCTAGTTCAGTCTGTTAGACATTGGGCACCTGTCGCCCTCCTACCATTAAAGCCACTGACTGCCTCTTTGTTATCGTTTATCACAAATCAGTCTCTTGTGCTTTAAAGCTTCTTGATTACTATATTCTCATACGCCACACAACAACTCCCTCCCTTACATGTGGTTACATATCATTCTAGCTGCGGTTGTCAGTTAATCGCTCCCATAAAAAAGCACTTGCCAGTGGACTAACGCCCCGTGTTGGCGGATCATTTTATCGTCACGGCTTAACATTAGTTATTTTAGTTCTGCACTAGCCAATGTCCTCACTTTGACAATATCTGTATTGCCTTGTTTTCTTTACTCTCTTCTTTATGTGTGAGATTTTTATGTTCTTGAAAAATAAATAAAAACTATTAAATATGAAAAAAAAAATATAATTACCTATTCTTCCACTGAACATTGATCTCCTTTATTGTAGTCCTCTTTTCTAGTCATAGTTTTTTTTTGCATGAACTGTTCAATTTAGGTCAGGAAGATATTGAAAACTGAAATCTTGAAACTTTTATACAGTTGATTTTTCAATATGTTGACTATTTATGTGAACTATTAAAGTTTGTTTTGGAACATAATGCCTTTATGTTTTGGTAACCAATGGTACATTCAATTACTGGCACTGCTATGGGGACGCCAGTATCGCCGACTCTGGCAAATATTTTTGGGTCTCTAATTAGTGAAAAGCAATACATCTATAATATCAAAAACCCATATGTTAACATTTAAACAACACTGGGTCGGTGATTAAACGACGATGTGTTGATTATAAGGGTCGGGTAGAGAAAACTGAATTTAAAAATTTTGTTAAATAATATCAACAACAATGAGATGAACATGGCATTTTACATCAAATTTGGTAGTGGTAGTGTATCTAGATGTCGAAATTGAGATAACAGAATGAAAGGGTAAAGAAAAAAAAAATGTTACTAGATAACCAATTGCAACCAATTTGCTGTTTGCATGATGGAAAGTTTTCATCCAATATACGAAATAAAATCTCTCCCAACTCCATATAGGGGCAATTCTTAAGATTGAGACGTAAAAATAGCGAATATGGGAGGATTTTAAGAGCAATCATTGAATTATTGAAAGACTGCGACAAAGAGGATATGATGAATAGATTAAATCTCATGGCGATGTTTCAAAAGCATAGGTATAGGAAGAAATTGATTTTCCTAAGGAGACAAAAAGAAAATCTAGAAAATTTGTTTTTTAATTTTAATATAGTAACTTATATCAGAATAGGAGAAAAAATCGATTCAGAAAACATTGTAGCACATGTTGTCATCTGACAGTGAATCTAGGAGATAAAGTGACACATCCCCCGTTGAATAACATTAAGGAGGTTTAAGAAACCTACGAGATAAATGGTAAAAAGCTAATTTGTAAACAACAAGGAAGGATAATTGTTACAAGTTGTGTTCCAACTGGATAACCAAGTTGCGGTAATTGCATTTTTATGCTCAAAAATAGTGAAAGATAAAATAATTTTCCTAGGTCCCATAAGATACATAGTTAAGGATTTTGTGACATGCAATCCACTATGAGTGTATGCTATATGGTGTACATGTAATCGTTATTACATTGGAAAGACCATCAGACCATTGTACAAAAGGATAAAGGAACACATCTATTCAGTTAAGACAGGGAAAGGAGTTCCATGTTTTATTAATCATATACGTAGTGAACACGGGGGCGATACCTCAGTAATTTGTTTTGCAGGAATTGAACGTGTAACATCAGCAGGGGTTAATGTAGATAAACATACAAAGCTTTTACAAATAGAATCGAAGTGGATACTGAAAACAGAGGCACTTGGACCTCTAGTTTAAATGACAGGAACGATCTGTCTGTGTTTTTATAATGTTTTAGATGTAGTGCACAGTGGTGAAATGGTTAGCAGTGATGGTACTTGGAGTAGAATGGTGCCATGCCTTGAGAAAGCGCCAGTCAGTGCGCGAAACGGCCATAGGCTGAGGTGGATGTGCTTGTTTCCCATGATACGTGAGTGTTTACAATAAAACCTTTATAAAGAAGAAGATCGATGAGTGCCGCTTACATTCTTTACCATTTGGTTTAATGGCTCTCTGTTGCTCCTATTCTGATTGGCTGAGCTAACCAAGCCCCCGCTAGCTTAACCAATCAGCTCTTTTCTGCATTTTTACTGTATTTTGAACTGTCCCGCCTTTGAATTTGATTGGTCAATTCTTCTTCATAGGTTTTAATGGTTCACTGTCGCTCCTATTCTGATTGGCTGGTTTATGCCGACCAATGAGAATAGCTTACAGAATTTGAATTACTGTATTTCCCGGCAATTTTCTAGATCCAAATTCCCGATGTAGCGCCGTTCTAGATACTTGGAAAGTGATTTTATTTATGTATTTTTTTTGTAGGTTTGAGCTCTTTTTCTGAGAATGTTTGACACCTTTATAAAGGCGATTTTTTAATTCATACTCCGCACGGACATCTTTAATGATTTCTCGCTGTTTTCCAGCCTGGTTCAAGTCTGAATACATGTTCGGTGCAGTCCAGCACAGCGCCTAAGTCCCGCACTGCGCCCCACACACTGGCGAGGCACGGTGGACTTTACACGACATGTATGATCGCACTACCTCGGGC